>PJEM01017775.1:0-20850 GCA_004023845.1 Helogale parvula
TTTCTCCTGAGCTGGTCTATCCATGGCTCCCTCCCCCCATTCTCCTGCCCCAGCACCACACTTGAAGCCTTTACAATCATACCCAAGTACAAGCAGAGACCCCCCCCCTCCTGTGAACCCGGTGTTGGGTTCATGAGACCCAAGGTGGGTGACAGATTTCGAGGGCCCCTGGCCCAGTGCAGCACAGGCGGGGGTCTTACCAAGGGCCACAAGTAGGAGGGAACTCAGCAGCCAGAGCATCATGAGTTCTGAGATGATAGAAAAGACAGGCTGAGCCCGGGGCTCTAATATAGAGCAGGAGGGAGATGGGGGAGGGTAAGGAGCAGCTTGGGCCCCATTCCCAGAACAGGTGGTGGAACGCCAGCTCTCTCATGGTCCAAGGCCATGGCCCTCACCTGCTGCACATGGGGAATGACAGCCAACAGCAAGACCCAGGTTCCCTCCAACCTGTGGCCACACAGGTGGCATTGAATGGCCGGCTGATAACAGGGGAGGGGGAAGGAAAGTTCTCATTGGAACAAGCCAGCCTCTTCCAGGAAAGAATATGGGCTCTGGAACTGGTCAGACCTGGGTTCAAATCCTCGCTCTGCCACTTCCAGGCTCTTCATCCATGGGCACGTGGCTTAACCTCCCTGGGCCTCAAGTTTTTCATCTCTAAGTCAGGAGCCATATTGGCATCCACCTGTAAAAAAATTTTTTTTTGAGCGCCTTCTCTGTATCAGGATGTTCAAGGGGATGGAGCCATGAACAAGACAAGTCCCAGCTCCCCCGGAGCTTGAGTCTAGTAGGGAGACTATGACAGATCAACAAAAATAAATGAAGCCTACTTCATGTGTGTGTGTGTCTGTGTGTGTGTGTGTGTGTAATATTGTAAAACAAATACCTTTATTCTCAGCACCTGGCTTCAGAAATAGAACATTATCATTCCTCTGTGTTTTCAGCTCTATGACATTCCCTTGCTTTCATTAGATTTTCACGTACATACATATTCCTAAACAATACATTGGTTTCCCTTTTGGGAAACTGAGTAGAATCATATAGTGATTATTCATTTGTGATGTCATACTTATTTTGTGTTCAATATTGGTTCCTGAAATTCATCCGTGTGGATGTATGCAATTGATTTCGTTTAACTATTTAGTAAACCCATCCATCACATATTCTAAATTTAAAAAATTCAATATCTACCCAATCTATTATTAATGGATATTTGAGTGTTACTCATTCTTTGCTTTTATGAAAGTGGTTGACATTTATCTGCTCTATGCCTTGGATAAGAGTTAATAAAGCACAGGGTATGTAATGGGCCCGCTCTCCTATGTAACCACAGAGAGCTGAGGATCTCATTAATAGGGAATGATGGTCCCTGTTATTCCACATCTGAGCCAACTTTTTAACTGTCGTTTTTTTAAAAACTTATCTATTTATTTTTGAGAGAGAGAGAGAGGGAGGGAGGGAGAGAGAGAGGGAGGGAGAGAACAGTGTGACACTTAGAACAGGGTATTTGCTGAATGCACAGAGATTGAGAGAGAACTAAAGTTAAGTCACTAGAAGAGCTCAAAGGAGGACTTCAGATGCCGATGTAGTCATACTGGTTTATTTCTGCTTTGTTGTTGCTTTTGTTTTTGGTGTCAGATTTTTATTTTTAAAAAATTTTTAAATATTTATTTTTGATACAGAGAGAGACAGAGCATGAGAGGGGGAGAGGCAGAGAGAGAGAAGGAGACACAGAACCGGAAGCAGGCTCCAGGCTCTGAGCTAGCTGTCAGCACAGAGCCTGACGCGGGGCTCGAGCCCACGAACGTGAGATCTGACCTGAGCCGAAGCCGGAGGCTTAACCCACTGAGCCACCCAGGTGCCCCAGGTGTCAGATTTTTAAAAATCACCACCAAGACCTAGTCAAGACGCTTACTGCATCTGTTATCTTCTAGGACTTTTATGGTCTCAGGTCTTACATTCAAGTCTTGAATCCACTGTGAGTTAATGTTTGCGTCTGGTGTAAGAAAAGGGTCCACTTTCATTCTTTTGTGTGTGTTACTGTCCAATTTTCTCAGCACTATTTATTGAAGGGACCGTCCATTCCCTATTGTATAATCTTGGCTCCTGTGTCATAAATTCATTGACTGTATATATATATGGATTTATTTCTGGGCTTTTCATTTTATTCCATTGATCTGCGTGTCTGTTTTTATGCCAAATCCATACTGTTTTTTATTACTACAGCCCTCTAATACAGTTTGAAATCAGAGAGCGTGATGTCTTCAGCTTTGTTCTTTCTCAAGAATCCTTATGTATTTGAGTCTTTTGTGGTTCCACACAAATTTTAGGTTTGTTCTATTTCTGTAAAAAAAAAAAAAAAAAACCAAACACTGGACACTGGAGTTTTGATAGGAACTGCGCTGAACCTGTACATTGCTTTGGGTAGGATGGATGTTTTAACGATATTACTTCTTCCCATCTATGAGCATGGAACATCTTACCATTTATCTGTGTTCTTCGATTTCTTTCATTAATGTCTTGTAGTTTTCAATATACAGGTCTTTTACCTCCTTGGTTAAATTTATTCTTGGGTATGTTATTCTTTTTGATGCAATTTTAAATAGAATTGGTTTTTTTTAATTTTCTTGCTGATAGTTTGTTATAAGTATGAAGACACGCAACAGATTTTTGTGTGCAAACTTGGTATCCTGTGACTGTATTGAGTTCATTTTTTGATAGAGTCTTTAAGTTTGTCTATATATAATTATGTTATCTGCAAATAGTGACAGTTTAACTTCTTCCTTTCTTTTATTTCTTTTCCTTGCCTGATTTCTCAGAGAACAATGTTGAAGGCCAATACAAAGTTGAATAAAGGTGGTAAGAGTGACATCCTTGTCTTGTTCCTGATCGTAGAGGAAAAGATTTCAGCTTTTTACCACTGAGTCCTCAGTAATCACTGAGTTCGCTGTGGGCTTGTCACATACGGCCTTTGTTATGTTGAGATACCTTCTCTCTTATACCAGCTTTGTTGAGAGTTTTTGTCATAAATGGATGTTGAGTTTTGTCAACTGCTTTTCCTGCACCGATTGAGATGATGAATATTTTTGGAAGGATCAATTTTTGTGTTTCATTTTATTAATGTGATGTATCTCATTGACCAATTTGTGGATGTTGGACCATTCTTGCATTCCCTAGAATAAATCCCACTTGATCATGGTGTATTATCTTTTTAATGTATTGTTAAATTCAATTTGCTAATATTTTGTTGAGGATTTTTGCATTTACGTTCATGTCATTTTCTTTTTTTGTGGCACCCCTGTCTGATTTCGGTAGCATGTGATGTTAGCCTTGTAAAATGTGTTTGGAAGTCCCTCCCCCTCCCCCACCTTCTTTTTTTGGAAGAGTTTGAGAAGGATTGGTATTGTTTCTTCTTTGTGTGTTTAGTAGAATTCACCCATGACATCATCTGGTCCTGGATTCTTGCTTGTTGAGAGGTTTTTGACTACTGGTTCAATCTTCTTGTTAGTAATTGATTTGTTCAAATTTTTAAAATTTTATCATGATTCAGTGTTGGTAGATTATATGTTCTTACGAATTTATCCATTTCTTCTAGATTGTCCAATTGGTTGGCATATGGTAGTTCATGGTAGTCTCTTATGATTCTGTATTTCTGTGGTACTGTTTTCACATCTCCTTTTTTATTTATGATTTTATTTATTAGAGTCTTTCCTCTTCTTGTCTTGGTGAGTCTAGCTATGTGCTTGTCAACTTTGTGTATCTTTCCAAAGACCCGGCTGTTTCACTGGTCTTTTCCCTTGTCCTTTATTTTTTATTTATTTTTAAATGTTTACTTATTTATTTTGAGAGGGAGAGAGAGTAAATGCATGCATGTGGGGGTGGGGCAGAGAGAGAGAGAGAGAGAAGGAAAGAGAGAATCCCAAGCAGGCTCCATGCCCTCCTTGGTCTGTTCCTACAGTCCTGTCTTAACGTCTTTATTTTCTCATATAAGTATAGCTGTTCCATCTTTTCTTTGGTTTCCATTGGCACCGAGAATCTTCTTCCATCTCTCTACTTTCAGTCCTCATGTGTCCCTTGTATCTCAAGTGTGTCTCTGATAGGTAGCAGAGAGATAGATCTTTTTTTTTTTTTAATTTTTTTAATCACTCGTCCACTCTATGTCTTTTGACTGGAGAATTTAGTCTAGTGACATTCACATACCTGTTTACTGGTAGGGATGTACTAACTGCCATTTTGTTCACTGTTTTCTAGCTGCTTCTGTGGTCTCTTGTTCCTTTCTTCTTCTCTTGCTCTTTCCCTTTGAAGTTTGATTACTTTCTTAGTATTCTTACATTCCTTTCTCTTTAGCTTTTGTGTGTATACTATAGGGATTTATTTTGTAGTTACCATGAGGCTTACATGTAATAGCTTGTATTTAAAACTGTCTATTTAAAAACCTTTTTTAATGTTTATTTATTTTTGAGAGGGAAAGAGACAGAGCGCAAGCTGGGGAGGGGCAGAGAGAGAGGGAGGCACAGAATCTGAAGCAGGCTCCAGGCTCTGAGCTGTCAGCACAGAGCTCACCACGGGCTCGAACCCATAAACCGCAAGTTCATGACCTGAGCTGAAGTCGGACGTTCAACCCATTGAGCCACCCAGGCGCCCCTATAACAGTCTATTTTAATTTGATAACAACTTAAGTTTGATTCCATTCCAAAGCTCAACATTTCTGCTGATAGCAGCCAGAAAATCATGAGTTTTGAGATGATAGGAAAGACACGCTGAGCCCGGGGCTTCAATATAGGGCAGGAGGGAGATGGGGGAGGGTAAGGAGCAGCTTGGGCCCCATTCCCAGAACAGGTGGTGGAACGCCAGCTCTCTCATGGTCCAAGGCCACGGCCCTCACCTGCTGCACATGGGGAACGACAGCCAACAGCAAGACCCAGGTTCCCTCCAACCTGTGGCCACACAGGTGGCATTGAATGGCCGGCTGATAACAGGGGAAGGGGAAGGAAAGTTCTCATTGGAACAAGCCAGCCTCTTCCAGGAAAGAATATGGGCTCTGGAACTGGTCAGACCTGGGTTCAAATCCTCGCTCTGCCACTTCCAGGCTCTTCATCCATGGGCACATGGCTTAACCTCCCTGGGCCTCAAGTTTTTCATCTCTAAGTCAGGAGCCATATTGGCATCCACCTGTAAAAAAAATTTTTTTTGAGCGCCTTCTCTGTATCAGGATGTTCAAGGGGATGGAGCCATGAACAAGACAAGTCCCAGCTCCCCCGGAGCTTGAGTCTAGTAGGGAGACTATGACAGATCAACAAAAATAAATGAAGCCTACTTCATGTGTGTGTGTGTGTGTGTGTGTGTGTGTGTGTGTGTATAGAATAATAGTATAACAAATACCTGGACTATGACAGATCAACAAAAATAAAGAAAGGCCATGCCTGATTGTGGTGGCAGGTGCTCTGAGGAGAATGAAATGTGGGAGGCTGGGGTGAATGAGAGTCACACGTGTAAGCAGGTGGCCGGGGATAGGGCAGTTTTGGTGGAGGAGACGATGTCTGATCGAGTCCTAGAGGGGAAGGAAGGGGCAACATGGGGAGCCCTGAAGGAAAAGCACTTTAGGTAGAGAGAACGCCAAGTGCAAAGGTCTGGAGGCTGGACTGGTGTGGCTTGTTCAAGGAAAGGAAGGTCAGTCTGGCTGGAGCAGAGCAAAGTGGAGAGTGGCAGGGGGCGGTCAGAAAGAAATGACTCCTGAAGCTGAATTCACATGTGACCCAGCACTTCCGCTCACGGGTGTAGACCCCCAAGAAAATCCTGCACATGTGCCCCAGGAGGCATGCACAAGAGTGTTCCCGGCAGTCCTGTCCTCAAGCCTCAGTAAGAAAACCGTAGAAGCAACTCCAATGTCAATCCCAGCAAATGGACGAATGTAAGGCAGCCACAGGATGGAATATTTCTCAGCCGTCAGAAACAATGAATCACAGCAACATGCTAGAATGCACATTTCTAGGAATATCAATTTAAAAAAAATAGGGGCGCCTGGGTTGCTCAGTCGGTTGAGCGTCTGACTTCGGCTCAGGTCATGATCTCACAGTTCGTGGGTTCAAGCCCCGCATAGGTCTCTGTGCTGACAGCTCAGAGCCCGGAGCCTGTCTTCAGATTCTGTGTCTCCCTCTCTCTCTCTGCCCCTCCCCTGCTCACACTCTGTCTCTCCCTCTCTCTCTCTCTCTCTCTCAAAAAAAAAAAAAAATAAATAAATAAACATTAAAAAATATACTTAAAACAATAAAAGAAAAAAATAGCCCCAGAAAAGTAAATGCTGTTTACCGCTATTACAGAGTTAAAAACAACTAAAATTTAAAATATACATTTTGGGGCACCTGGGTGGCTCAGTCGGTTAAGCGTCCAACTTCGGCTCAAGTCATGATCTCACAGTTCGTGAGTTCGAGCCCCGCATCGAGCTCTGTGCTGACAGCTCAGAGCCTGGAGCCTGCTTCTGATTCTGTGTTTCCCTCTCTCTCTGCCCCTTCCCTGTTCACACTGTCTCTCTCCCTCTCAAAAACAAATAAAAACATTAAATATAAATATAAATATATATATACATTTTAAGGATTTCAAATATTGAGTGACTAAAACTATATAAAAAGGGAAGGAAAGGCATGGTGAATGTAGGGTTCTGGATAATGGTGCTTGAAGTTCTAGGCTTGCTTTGGTAGTTTTTGCTTTTTTGTTTTGGCTTTCTGGAAGGCTAATTTCCCTACAATGAAGTTCACCAGCTTCAACCATAAAATGAGTAAGTTTCGTGAACATATGCAACCATGAAACCACCACCACGATTAGGATACAAAACATTTTTAGGGCGCCTGGGGGGCTCAGTCAGTTAAGCATCTGACTTGATTTTGGCTCAGGTCGTGATCTCACAGTCGTGGGTTTGAGCCCCGGGTCACGATCTTATGGTCGTGGGATTGAGTCCCACATCACAGAGCCTGCTTCGGATTCTCTCTCTCTCCTCTCTCTCTGCACCTCTCTCTGCTCACACACTCAATCTCTCTCTCAAGATAAATAAGCTTTACCCAAAAAGCAAATAAAAGAATGCAAAAAAGGAGAACATTTTCATTACCCAAAACATTTCCCTTCTGCCCAGTCTCTTTCTATCCCATCCCACACCTGGCCCCTGGAAACCAGTGGTCTGTTTTCTGTCTCTCTCTCTCTCTCTCTCGCTCTCGCTCTTTTTTTAATGGTTTTTACTTATTTTTGAGAGAGAGAGGCAGCATGAACAGGGGAGGGTCAGAGAGAGAGGGAGACACAGAATCTGAGGCGGGCTCAACCGGGGCTCGAACCCACCAACCGTGAAATTGAGAGAATATCATAGACTGAGGATTATGATGAACCCAGTTCTGTTATCGGAAATCCAGTTGAGAGAGAAAGAGGGAATGAGAAAGAAAGAAAGTGGCGGGTAAGGGCCAGACCTTGCAGGATCTCTTAGCAGGTCCAAAAATAAAAGACTTGGATTTGGATTCTAAACATAAAAAGCCACAGTGGGGGGGGAGGTGATGAAGTAGGTCAAGGACCTGAGATCTCATTCCTACTCTCAAAAAAAAAAATCTCTTTCTGGGAGCTGCTGACAGTGGAGGATTATGGGGTAAGAGGGAAGGGGGCCAGTGGGGGTGGGGCGGTGGATTTGGAAATGGAGAAACACGGGTGGAATCGGGGTATATTTTGGAAACAGAGCAGTGCCTGAGATCAAACCAGTGAACTGAATTCACATTAATTTGCAGAAAAGACTTAGCACATCCTTGCTGCTGTTGAAACAGCCTCCCTGCCCAGGGCCAGCACTTTGTGGGTGCTCAGTAAATGTTTGCTGATTAAGGCCAGCTGGCTGCACAGGCTTCCCCAAGTAATCCTTGACAGTCCCCAAAGTCCTGCAGGCTGAGTTGCCAGGCTCCCTCCCGATGGCGATGGCGTCACTGACTCAGCATAGAGCCCTCCTGGGGTGGGGGTGGGGCTCCTACATTCTCCGGGAGGAGGGCGACGCCCAGGTGCTTTAGGGATTCCTAATGGTGGGCGGTGAACGTCAGGCGTGAGCTGGGCAGGATGTCTTTGCGATGTGCACCCCCGCGATCACAGGCACAGCCGTGTCCACTGCTCCCGTAGCCTGCCTAGCCCCCCTACCCCACCCCCCGTGGAAAGAGCGTGCGAGCAACAGAAGCAGCTGTGAAAAATCCTTCAAACTCTGATAAAAATAGCCGTGGCCTCGCTTACTCCCTGTTCCCTATGGGCCTGGACATGTTTGTTTGCTCAGCTTTGAAGTTCAGAGCCGTTCCCCAGACCCTGAGCTGAGGAAGAACGGGGCAAAGCCCAGGAGGCGGCCGGGTGGGGGTGTGTGGGGTGTCAGTTACACCCAGACTCAGCCACTGAACGTCTAACACAAAGCCTGCAAGGCGCCCTGACTCGCCTCTTCTTTCTGGCAGACGCGGACATTGAGACCCAGAGAACAGTGAGGATGGCTCCAGGTCCCTGGTAGATCACTGCTCGGCCTGGCAGAGGGTGACCACAGCCTCAATGCTGGTGGCCCTGGGCAGCTCCCAGCCCCTCTGTGGACTCTGCAGACAGACATGCAACCACCCTGGTCCTCTGCTTGGTCCCCAGGGAGATGGCCCATCTCCCAACACAGACCTGTCAGGACCTCTCACCTTCAAGGTCCTGCGGATGCTGTCAGCTGCGCTGCTGCTGAGCCTCTGGGGGCTTCTGAACTAGGAGCAGCTGGAGAAAAATCCCAAAAGATGAACCTCCTCTCGACCCCTGGGAAGGGCCAGAACTGCATCCATTAGGTCTTCACAAGCCATGTCCTGAATGGCTTGCAGGAAACTATGGGAAATCAGGAGGGAGGTCGGGAAGGGGGAGGGGGCAGCTGAGACTTTTTCGTAGGGAGAAGGCATTTCCGTTATTTCAGGTTCTACCTGATACAAAGTTTCATGAAGGTAAAACTTCCTCTTACTTGTCTTCGAAGTCCCAGAAAGGGGGACTTCTGACACATAGTAGGTACATGCCTGGCACATAGTCGGCACACAACAATGTGCACATTGCCTTAAAAGAGGCAAACAATGAATGAATGAACTAAAAGACTTTTTTTTTAGATAGTTTATTGTCAAATTGGTTTCCATATAACACCCAGTGCTCTTCCCCACAAGTGCCCTCCTTCATGACCACCACCTCCCTTCTCTTTCCCTCTCCCCCTTCAACTCTCGGTTCAGTATTCAATAGACTCTCAGGTTTTGCGTCCCTCTCTTCTCCCCAACTCTCTTTCCCCCTTCCCCTCCCCATGGTCCTCCATTAGGTTTCTCCTGTTCTCCTGTTAGACCTATGAGCGCAAACATATGGTATCTGTCCTTCTCCGCCTGACTTATTTCGCTTAGCATGACACCCTCGAGGTCCATCCACTTTGCTACAAATGGCCAGATTTCATTCTTTCTCATTGCCATTGTATAGATAAACCACATCTTCTTGATCCACTCATCAGGTGATGGACATTTAGGCTCTTTCCATAATTTGGCTATTGTTGACATTGCTGCTATGAACATTGGGGTACATGTGTCTCTATGTATCAGCACTTCTGTATCTCTTGGATAAGCAGTGCTATTGCTGGGTCATAGGGGAGTTCTATGGATAGTTTTTTGAGGAACCTCCACAGTGTTTTCCAGAGCGGCTGCACCAGTTTACATTCCCACCAACAGTGTAGGAGGGTGCCCGTTTCTCCACACCCTCGCCAGCATCTATAGTCTCTTGATTTGTTCATTTTAGCCACTCTGACCAGTGTGAGATGGTATATCAGTGTGGTTTTGATTTGTATTTCCCTGATGATGAGTGATGCTGAGCATCGTTTTCATGTGCCTTTAGGCCATCTGGATGTCCTCTCTGGAGAAGTGTCTGTTTATGTCTTCTGCCCATTTCTTCACTGGATTGTTTTTCAGATGTGGAGTTTGGTGAGTTCCTTGTAGATTCTGGATACTAGCCCTTTATCTGATATGTCATTTGCAACTATCTTTTCCCATTCTGTCGGTTGCCTATTAGTTTTCTTGATTGTTTCCTTTGCAGTGCAGCAGCTTTTTATCTTGATGAGGTCCCAATAGTTCGTTTTTGCTTTCATTTCCCTTGCCTTTGGGGATGTGTTGAGTAGGAAATTGCTGCGGTTGAGGTCAAGGAGGTTGTTTCCTACTTTCTCCTCGAGGGTTTTTTTTGTTTCCTGTCTAACATTCAGGCCCTCCAGCCATTTTGAGTTTATTTTTGTGTATGGTGTAAGAAAGTGGTCTAGTTTCATTCTTCTGCATGTTGCTGTCCAGTTCTCCCAGCACCACCTGCCAAAGAGGCTGTCTTTTTTCCACTGGATACTCTTTCCTGCTTTGTCAAAAATTAATTGGCCGTACATTTGTAGGCCCAGTTCTGGGTTCTCTATTCTATTCCATTGGTCTATGTGTCTGTTTTTGTGCCATCAAAGACTCTTCACATGCCTGACTCTTCCTACCCTGAAAGCACAGTTGACCCTGACATTCATGAAGGGCGCACCTAGAAGCCACCCCTCTATGTGTCCCAGAGATGCTCAGCAGCAGTGTGTGGAGGGTGGTTCTGATGAGCAGCATTCTAGAGAATATTAATCGATGTTCCATGATAAAAGAGGCCATGAGAATGGAGCCCCATGAGGCAGGAGGTTTTGTCTGATTTGTTCGCTGTTACAGGCTCAGCTCTTAGAATTCAACAGGGACACAAAAAAGAATCAAAGATCAGATAGGGTTGGGAAACATGAGATCAAACAAAGTTTAAATGGTTCTTTCTTGCGGGACTTTTCAGAGCCTTTGTGTGTGTTTACTGTTAATCACACATAATGATCTTTTAATTTTTAAAATTTTTGTAGTGTTTATTTTTTGAGAGAGAAAGAGAGACACAGAGTATGACTGTGGGAGGGGCAGAGAGAGGGAAACACAGCTCCAAGCTCCAAGCCAGGGAGGCCTGGGATCACGTAAGAGCCTTGCGGCAATGGCACCACTGAGGGGACCCAGGACACGAGTGGCATATAGGTGTCTCTTTTCCCACGGAAGCCACTGCCTCAGCTGTGACCTGAGAAGATTGCTGGGCCGCCGCACTGCTGAGGGCTGGGGACAGGGACAGCTTCTTCCCACAGCCAGTGCCATGCCTTCCTGGGGTTGAGCGAGGTGGGACAGGAGAAACCCCTGTGGCAGGGGGGTGGTGAAGGGGGATTGGAGGTGTGAGGCTCCCTCCCTCCCCGGCTCGTACTCCACTACCCTTCTGGCACATACACATTCAACAGACCTTTGTGGAGCGCCTACCGGATTCCAGGCACCTTCCTGGCCGCCAGCAACCCTTCTGCAAAGATGACAGCTCACAGCCAGCAGGGGTAACGTGGGGCCGGAATTCGGTGTCATTCTGCTGGATACGCCGCTCTCCAGCGGCACCCCCCCCCCCCCCCGGGCCATTGGCTGGCCTGATGGATGGCATCCACGGGCTCCTTTGTCCTCTGGGTTTGGTTCCGTTCGGGGAAGCCACCAGCAGAGATGGGAGGACACGAAGAGAAAACAGTTCTGCGCCCCCTCTCTGCAGGGCCTCAGGTTTGCAGTGGCTGCATTCCTCCACCAAAGGCCCCGGCTCCCAGCAGGGGGCCTCATGTCCCCGCAGCTGCTACCTCTGGGCTCCGTGAACTGCCTCTCCTCTCGGTCCCTTCGGGCCCAGGATGGAATCAGCTCCCCATGGTTGCTAGCCTTGGGATGCTTCACCATCCCTTGTGAATTTCTTCAACACCGTCTGCACTTTGATTAAATATTCCTCTATGACCCCTTGGGGTTGACCTCCATTCCCTTCCCGGACTTTGGTTTGGTTGAATGTGACAGAGACCCCAAAGAGCAGTGCATCAAATAGGATAGAAAAGGGTTCCCGTCTAACTGCAGGGTCCAAGCTGGCATTGCTGCTTTGGCCTGTGAAGCCATCTGCTCCTTCCATCCTGAGGTTCCTCCCCTGCAAGACATCGGTTATGGGTTCAGATGTGTCTCCCCTCCCCCATTCCAGTGTTGAGCCCTAACTCCTAGTACCTCAGAATGTGACCTTATTTGGACACAAGGTCTTTGCAGATGCAGTTAGCTAAAATGAGGTCGTTGGGGTGGGCTCTGCTCCAACAGGACTTGTCCTTATAAAAGGGAAATTTGGACACAGAGACGAACACACACAGAGGGGAGACAGCCATGTACATGCCAGAGAGGGGGGCCTGAATTCAGCAGCCCCTCCTGTCATGGCCCTCAGAAGGAGCCGACCCTGCCTACGCCTTGATTTCACGCTTCTGGCCTCTAGAACCGTGGGAATACATTTCTACTGTTCAAGCAACCCAGCCTGTGGCCTCAGGGGACTCACACAGTAGGCCGTGGCTCCCGTACCACACTCACATTCCAGACAGAGAAAGGGAAGGGCAAGCGTGCGTTTATCTTTAAGCACCCAACCTAGAATTTGCTCACGTTTCTTCTGACCAAGGTCAGAAATCAGCACGGGGCTTCCCCTGGCTGCTTAGGAGCCTGGAAAATGCCCTGTGCACAAGGAAAAGGCCTGTTTTCATGGGAGGAAGAAAGAATGGGCACTGGGGCAGCTACCGATCTGGCACCAAATGCCACAGACATTTTCAAATGCAAACAGCAAGAAGCCCTGTGTGCAGTAAACCATTGGGAAATGTACTGTCTCACAGGATGTGACTTCAAGTGCAGATGCAGGGGGAGCATGGAAGATACGCCAAGGTCCGGGGTCGCTCGTCCGCCATGCCGGTGGCCCTGCCTTACGCGGGCTGCTGGCTTCTTCCTCAGGCTGGCAGCGTCTGCCAAGGTCAAGCCAGAAAAACAGAAACCTCAGTTTAAACTTTTTTTTAACTTTTAATGTTTATTTTTGAGAGAGAGAGAAAGAGAAAGAGAGAAAGAGAGAGCATGAGCAGGGAAGGGGCAGAGAGAGAGGGAGAGACAGAATCCGAAGCAAGATCCAGGCTCCGAGCTGTCAGCATAGAGCCAAATGTGGGGCTTGAACCCACGGACCGTGAGATCATGACCTGAGCCAAAGTCGGATGTTCAACCAACTGAGCCACCCAGGTGCCCCCAGAAATCTCAGTTTAATTCAGGGAATTGGTTACCCAGGTGAAGAAAGTGCTGAGAAGCCAACAGGGAAGGTAGAGGAACTCAGAGATTGGCCAAGCTACTCCCAGGTTGGGAGGGGATGTGGTAGCTGGAGCCCAGGAGCCGGGGGAGCCCAGCAACCCAGGCCTGTCCAGGTGGAGCCGTGTTGGAAGTGTAGAGAGAAGAATACCCTGGTTTCTTTCTTCCTCCAGTCTTCCCGTCTCCCACCAGTGCCTCCCAATAACTAAACCCAGCAGGAAGCCAGCTGTCCTGTGTGCCTGGGAAATTTAGCCTACAGGACTCCGTCTCTCCATCCCTCTGTTCAACCTTGACACAGAAATAAACCCAAGGCTGGAGCTTCCGTGGAAGGGGAGGAGAGGGATGGAACTGGAGGCCTCCACAGAGCAGGCACCTCAGAGCACCAGGAGGCCTTTGAAGAGCTTTCAACAAGAGAACAACATGATTTAAGGTATGTGTGCAAAGTCTAGATCTTTCTGACTGCTGAGTAGAAAATAGTCTCAAGAAGAACAAGAATACCTTCAGAGAGGGGCGTCTGCGTGGCTCAGTCCGTTGAGCGTCTGACTTTGGCTCAGGTCATGATCTCACAGTTTGTGGGTTCAAGCCCCGCATTGGGCTCTGTGCTGACAGTTCGGAGCCTGGAGCCTGCTTTAGATTCTGTGTCTCCCTCTCTCTCTGCCCTTCCCCTGCTCATGCACACGTGCTGTCTCTCAAAAATAAATAAACATTAAAAAATTTAAAAAAAAGAGAGAGAGAATACCTTCAGAGAGACTAGCTAGCAGTCTACAGAGGTTGTCCTGGTAACCAGGCTGGGTGCTATGGATAAGTAGACGGCTGAGGACAAGAAAGGTGGCTCAAAAAAGACAGAGCCTGGGACTCACAGGAGACCCACACTGGACATGCACAAATATGTGGGGCGACCCAATTCAGCGTCCAGGATACACAGCCACGACACGGGGACTTGCGCAGAGCAGGGACTCACTCAGTGCATATGGAGTACAGACGCGGCCACGGCATGTACACATGTGCACGCGCGCACACACACACACACACACACACAGCAGTGCCGCACCCACTGTGGCTTGTCCTCACCTGTTAGCTCGCCTGTCCCGCACATGGAAGCGCCTGGCGCGTGCATGCGCTCAGAAGGCTTTCAGCCACAAGTAACAGATGATGCTGTTAAAAGAGACTTACAGGGGCGCCTGGGTGGCTGAGTCAGTTAAGCGTCCAACTCTTGATTTCGGCTCAGGTCACTATTCCAGGGTCGCGGGACTGAGCCCCATGTTGGGCTCTGCACTGAGTGTGGAGCCTGCTTAAGATTCTCTCTCTCTCTCTCTCTCTCTCTCTCTCTCGGGGCACCTGGGTGGCTCAGTCAGTTGAGTGTCCGATTCTTGGTTTGGGCTCAGGTCATGCTCTCACAGTTTCATGGGTCTGAGCCCCGCAACCGGCTCTGTGTTGGCAGCACGGAGCCTGCTTGGAATTCTCTCTCTCAGCCTCTCCCCCACTTACACTGTCTCTGTCTCTCTCAAAATAAATAAACTTAAAAAAAAAAGATTCTCTTTCTCTCTCCCTCTGCCCTTCACCCCTGCTCATGCTCTCTACTAAATAAATAAATAAGACTTAAACGTAAGGCTTTTCTCACCTAGCCAGAAGGAAGGGGGCTGGGAGAGTCACCACCAGTCTGTTAACTCAGCGGCGCAGTGATGACACAGGGGACCCAGGCTCTTGCAGTCGCTCTGCTCTACCAGTCTCGGTGCGTTGGCCTCGCTTCTGGGACTGCTGCCTTCCTTGTCCCAGGAGCAGACGTTGAGACAAGAATTTGGGTGCAGGTAGTCGATGTAGGAGGTGACCTTGAGAAGCATGCATAGGGAGCAGGGAAGTGAGACAGGGAAGGGAAGGGGGCCCAGACAAGGCGTGGTAGGGAACAACAGAGGCCCAGTCCCACAGGGGACTCGGGAAGCCAGTCCTATCTCCACCTGAGGAGGCTGCATCTTCCTGCTCGTATCCCCAGGGAGCACCTGGTGTGCACAGGGTTGGAGGACTCACTTGCACATCATCCTCTGGGGCATGGCGGGCAACCATGTGCACAGAATATGAGCATGTACATGCCCCCTCCCCCACGTATGTGATTCACATGCACGCTAGAGAGTACACACCTCCTCCCCTTAAACATCTCTGCCTTAGTCCGCTTGGGATGCTGTAACAAAATGCCATAGACTGGGTGGCTTCAATGACAAATATTTATCTCTCACAGTTCTGGAGGCTGGGAAGTCCAAGGTCACGGTGCCAGCAGATCGGTGTCCCGGTTTGCCAGTGTCCATTGGACCCTCAGGTGGCAGAGAGCAACAGAGCAAGCTGCCATGTGTCTTCTGATAAAACAGCAATCCCCTTCACAAGGGCTCCACCCGCAGGACTCCCTGACCACTCAAAGGCTCCACCTTCCTCTTCTTTTTTTTTAATGTTTATTTATTTATTTTTGATACAGAGAGAGACAGAGCGTGAGAGGGGGAGGGGCAGAGAGAGAAGGAGACACAGAACCGGAAGCAGGCTCCAGGCTCTGAGCTAGCTGTCAGCACAGAGCCCGACGCGGGGCTCGAACCCACAAACGTGAGATCTGACCTGAGCCGAAGTCAGAGGCTTAACCAACTGAGCCACCCAGGCACCCCTAGGCTCCACCTTCTAATATTATTACACGCACTTAGGATTTCAACATATGCTGGGGGAGACATAAGCATTCAGTTCACAGCAATCTTTCACTGCTTTTTACTGTGGACTCTGGTTGGGCCAGGCAAAGGCTAGAGCACTAAACATGTATGGGACACCTGGGTGGCTCGGTTGGTTAAGGGTCTGACTTCAGCTCCGGTCATGATCTTACAGTTTGGGGGTTCGAGCCCCACATGAGGCCTGTGCTAACAACAGCTTTAGATCCTGTGTCTCTGTCTCTTTCTGTCGCTCTCCTGCTTGCATTCTGTTTCTCTATCTCTCTCACAAATATATAAACATTAAAGTTACCTAAGGTGGAATTGCTGGAGTGAAGCGGGGGAGCCCCTGCAGCCCCGCCCTCCGTCAGGCTGGGATTCCCTCGGGCCCCGGATGTAATCTCTGCAGTTACCAGCAGGGGGTGCCCAAGAGCTATGATTGTGTCTCGTTTTTTTTGTTTTTTTTTTAGTAAGTTCCTTGGTTTGTGTAAGGGTCTGTTCCTCTCTGGGTGTGGTGGAGGGAGAAGATAAGTCTCAGGCGAGCCTAGCTTATGGGAGCTTAGCTGAGGGTGATGGGTGGGATTGCCTCACCCAGACTCCGGCACTGCTGCTGATCTCATGTTAGACCAACAGATGAGTAAATGGATAGATTGGGAGAACAGACAGAAAGAGGATGACTCAAGAGAACAAGGCAAAAGAGAAGAATCAGGAAGAGGGATGGAAAGCAGACCGATGAGGGTAGAAACAGGGGAAAGAGAGAAATGCAAGGAAGGCAGGCAGGGGAGTCAAGGGCGGTGAGTGAAGGGAGGCAGTGCTAACCTGACAGCCCGAAATGTCTCTTCTCCCAGAGCACCCCCCCCGCCCCGCTGCCCACCAAAATGCTCCCCATCTTTTCAGACTGATTGGGGTTGGCCCCTTCTTCAGGAAGGTCTCCTTGAGCCCTCAGTGTGGGTCCTTCCCCTTGTCTTTATGTTCCCACAGCTCTGAGAGTGCCACCAGGGACCTCCCTGGTCTGGTAAAATATGGGCGGTGGAGTCAGACAGATCCAGGTTTGGCTTGAATTCAAGCTCAACCATAGCTGTGTCACCTTGGCCAAGAGACCCACCCTCTCTGCGCCTCAATTTCCTTAGCAATACCAGTAACTCCTTCATAGGGTTTCGGTGAGCATCTGTACCCCGGTAGAGGAAGCATTGATTAGAAGGAAGCAACAATTGCTCTTGCATTCCAGACAGTCCCAACCTCAAATGATCTGCCTTGTTGTCAAGTCGATTGCCTCGATCTGGGCTCAGAAAATACTGTCGTCAAAATGCATAGTGAGCCGCGCTGGCTCATGCATGTGAGCTCCCTAAAATACTCATCTCCACTTAATTCAGTTTTTAACATGTACACAATTACCGGTTGCAGTGTTGTTTGAAATAAAATAGACCTGGAAACAACCTGGATGCACATCGACAGGAGAGTGGATGAATTGCGGTCTGTTTGCAGCGCAAAGTATGGAGGAGCAAATATGACGGAACCAGAGCTACGTGTATCCATATGGATAGATCTCAAAAGCATTTCGCTGGATTAAAAAAAACAAATTATAGAATAATGCGTTCAGTATACCATAACATACATAGCATTTGAAAACACGCAAGTCGGTGATGCGCCATATGGCAGCATGTAGGGACAGAATAAACGGAGAGCAGTGATCGTCAGAAATCAGGAGGGCGGCGCCTTCCCAGAGGGGAGGGAGCGGGCTTGGCGAAGTCTCCATGTGGTTTTAACTGTATTTATCAGCTTATTTTTGAGCTCCTTGAATATTGTATGAGACCTTCCCTGAGCATGAAATACGAGGAAGAGGCTCAGGGGAGCAAGGGAAAGTACCCATGCTTACCGAGCCTCTGAGAAGCAGAGCTGGGAATTGAACCCAGGTCTCCCTATGGAGCAGGCTACTGGGGTTTTTACCGAACTGCTCTCTCCTAGTGATCTGAGGGACAGAGAAAGTGCCAAGGAGGTGGGGCGGAGCTGGGACGGAGCTGGGGAGGAGCTGGGCTGGACAAGGAAGGGAGGTACTGGTCCACTGGGTTCTGGGGGCAGCCGGAGCCTGGTAGGGGCCCAGGCCAACCCAGGGGAGGTTTCTCTCACCTTCCAGTCTTTCCTGGTGCTCTCCTGGTTGGGTCCGGGGTCAGGGCTCAAGCCAGTCTTGGGCGAGGTCTCTAAAGTAGGAAGAGTTATCTCCGAACTGGCTCTCCTCCTGCTCCTGCGCCCATGCACCCACATGCATGCTCTCTCTCTCTCAAAATAAATAAACAGTAAAACACACGCACAACTTGGGCCTAGAACTCAATTTCCTCATCCGTCAAATTATGAGCAGCTGGTATTTACTGAGAATTTGCAACATGCCAAGGGATCAACCTGGTGGGGCAGGTATTTATTATCCCCAGTTTACAGATGAGGAATTTGAGGCTCAGATAAGGGAAGCAACCTGCCCGAGGTCTTACAGCTGGCAGAGCCCGGACCAGGCAGAATCTCGTTGTGGAATTCCTCTCTGGGAAGTCAAGGTTTTCCCGGCTCTGTAATGGGAAGGAGCCAGTCATCTAAAGCATGATGCAGATAAAGCATCTGAAGTATTTACAAGAAGCATGAAATTGTCAGCAGCCGCTATCACATCTCTGCGGGGGGGCTGGGGGGAGCAGGAGGAAGACCCCTTCATCTGGAAGGTGGCCTCCCCCCCAACCCCAGCTGAGAATCCAGGGAGCAGTTTTGTGGGGTTCAGCCAAACACTGGAAATGTCGATTTTGTCATTAGCTGCCTGGGTGGGGGTGGGGAGGCCTGAGGGGGGAAGGGGAGAGGAGGGAGGGGAGAGCCAGGGGCCTGCGGGAAGGCAGGGAGGAGACGGAGAGATGTGGACTGAGTCATCACATTGACACCAAGGGGGAGGGGACTGTTTTTCGTCCTGTGCTGTCACCCCTCTGTCACCC
The DNA here is from genome assembly GCA_004023845.1 of Helogale parvula. Lineage (NCBI taxonomy): Eukaryota > Metazoa > Chordata > Mammalia > Carnivora > Herpestidae > Helogale > Helogale parvula. The sequence goes on from PJEM01017775.1 coordinate 18,814, forward strand.
TGTGCCTTTAGGAAAGTGTGTCACACACACTAACTGCAGGTCTCTAGTGGTTTACGGCACAGATGAGGAGGGACTAGTGGTCGCAGTGGCGGGGCGTTGGGCACACCTGCAAAAAGGTGACAGTCGCATGGGGTACCTGGGTGGCTCAGTTGGTTAAGCGTCTGACTCCAGCTCAGGTCATGTTCTCACATCACGGTTTGTGGGTTTGAACCCCGCAACAGGCTCTGTGCTGACAGCTCAGAGCCTGGAGCCTGCTTCGGATTCTGTGTCTCCCTCACTCTCTGCCCCTCCCCCACTCATGCCCTGTTTCTCTCTGTCTCAATAATAAATAAAAACATAAATAAATAAATAAATAAAAGGAGACAGTCGCAGAAGGTGGGGCAGCAAGAGGGGTCTGAGAGCTGGTCCAGAAGCAGGGACTCAGAGTACATGGTGACAAGAGGCCACAAGAGCCCCCTGGGACTCCTCAGAGGTGGCTCCGCACTTCCCGCAGCACGTGAAATGGCGGTTTGAGCTCTCTGATCTGATTATTAAAGGAAAGTTACCCTAAGAGGATGGAGGGGTTTGTGGACGCCTGTTCCGGGTGTCTCCCCTCAGTAAGTACTTCACAAATGACCAAGTGACGATGGCCCTGGTGGCAGTAGGGGCAGGAGTAAGCAGGGAGACCGGAGCCAGACTGCCTGGGTTCACAACCTTGTCCGTGTTCCTTCAGGAGAGTTACTTCACCTCCGCCCTTCAGTTTCGCATCTGGAAAATGGGGGCGCTAGCAAGGGCTACCTCACGAGGCTGGAATGAGGGACAGATGAGTGAATGCCTATACAGCACTGAGCACGGGACAGCCGCCAGATTCTCCAGAGGAACAGAACCAGTAAGAAATGTAGATATGTCTTAGTCTGTGTTCGTGTTGCATTAACAAAAATACCACAGGCTGAGTGGCTAAAATAACAACTATTTATTCCTCACAGTTCTGGAGGCTGGGAGTCTAAGATCAAGTCTGCACTGGCGGACTTAGTGTCTGGTAAGGGTTTTTTTTCCAGAATCACAGGGCACCCTGCTGTGTCCTCACATGACGGGGCGGGGGGGGGGGGCAAGGACCCTCTTTGGGGTCCCTCTTTGTAGGGGCACTAATTCCATGAAGGGTTCACTCTAATGACTCACCTCCCATAGACCCCATCTTCAAATACCACCACATTCGGGGTTAGGTTTCAATGTATGAATTTGGGGGGGGTACAACCTTTTTAGTCTCTTACCATAAGCCAGTCAGTCTGCAATGATCACTGGGTACCCTCCTGGCCCCTTTTACAGAACAGGAGACTGAGGTTTGCAGAAGTTCAACCGCTTACCTGCCCAAGCCAGTTGCTTGCTGTCCCTACTTCTTGTGTCTTCGCTCAGCGGGGTTGGAGGTAAACCTACATACGACCATCGCCTCCACCCCGCTTCGAGGGAATTTCCCAGGCCCCGTGAAGATGGGAGCCCTGTCCCCTGCCACCATTGGCTGTTCTGCCCCCAAAATCCCTGAGGTGGCTTGGCAGGGGAGAGGTTCTTGCTGGCTGGGGCTCTTGCCAAGCCACGCCTGTCCCCGTGCAGCTGAGCTCAAATCTGTCCCTGCTTGTACCTGCCCCATGTGGGCTTGGGGAAGGCTGTTTTGGCAGCCGGTGAGCAGAGGGCCCGTATCCCTGAGGCTGTTGGGGGCTGAGGGTGCGTGACTCAGTGTGCTTGGGTGGGTAAAAGGCTGTAGCCGGGAAAGGGCCAGAACCCTGCGCAGGAGAGATTTTCAGCCCTGCAGACAGGCGGGCCCCATGCCAGGTAAGGGCTCAGGTGAGTCACCCCGCTAACAGTTGCTTGAGGCTAGGCACAGCTGTCCTCCAGCCAGAGCCGAGAAAGTTCCAAGGCTCTTGGCTCTAGCTGTCCCTGAACCGACAGTGGGGGTCTCCCACTTGCGGCTACTGAACTCAGCTTGCTCCTTATCTTTGCTACTTCAGGAACCAGGTGCTGAAAGGACAAGGGACCACCTCTCCTACCATCTCTGGCCCCAGG
>PJEM01017776.1:0-20843 GCA_004023845.1 Helogale parvula
GGGGCCTCTTTATCTTATCCCTTTTTCTATGTTTTTAGGAATATTATTTTTGGGAGGGACAGGAAAAGTTAAATTTTAATCGGCTTTAGCTAATTTACCTCTCTCTAACTGGGTCTCCAAAGCTTCCCATATGAGAATACGTAGTGAAGGGGCATCAAGGGGAACTTTTTGTGGCCCCTTAAGCTTCAAATATTGCTTGGTCTCATCTCCTTCCTTGTTCCAAGTTTCTACATTAATAGTTCCTTCCTCTGGGATCATGGACATCTCTTTTGTACAGAATGTAAAAAACGCACAACTTGTTGGGGCGATACATTGACCCTCTTCTTCGAAAGCAAATTATAAATAACATCTATAAAGGGTGTTCTTTCTTTAGACTCTTTATGGCCCAAAGCTTCTCAAGTTCTGACCTATCCACCACTCTAACCCTGCCTATCTCTACAGGGGGGGCTGCAGCACCCTATGATGGAGTCCTAACTGTACTGAAAACTCAAAGAAGAACGGGAAGGGACTTACCTTCAGGTCCCTGTTCGGGTGCCACTTGCCAGAGTCCCTCCTGCAGATCCCGGGCTCACTGAAAGATGGACGGTGTTGGCACAAAAGAGTGAGAGAGCCTTGGCTTCTCTCTGCTCACCAGACTAGCATCTTTGCACTGACCTGAAAGTCAGCTTTATTTGTTGAAAAAATGTATGGGGTACAAAACAGAAGTGGCAATTGCCTTGGACAATAATTTCCGATAACAAATTCTTTGGTATATACCAATTTCCCAGAACATAGATTGGTGGAAGGCTCATGCATAACCTTTATCAATAGGTGACTAGATACTTATTCCATGGGAAAAGAAGGAATCTTTAGTATTCAAATACAATACAATGTTTTTTTTAGCATAGCAAAGGCAAGATTTAGTTCATTTGTGAGCAGACGTCAATAGCCTGTTTTCTGCAGGGGAAGAAAAACAGGTTTTCTCAGGAAATGTAACATTTGCTCCTATAATCACAAAAGAAGAAACTCCTATAACAAGTTTTCTCACAAGGTACAATTCACATATCTTTAGCATAAGAAGGCAAGTCACTCCTGATATCAGTCAGTCAGGAGCCTTGGGGGTTGGTGCTCAAGCAGAAATTGTGTGGGGGTTGAGTGAGTGTAAAGGCCGATCACCGATCACCATCTGACACTGGGAGGCCTTGAAAACCTGCCTTACTTCAGAGATGGCTCCCAGCACCATGTGAAGCAAGGGGTGAGCAGTCCACAAAACTTTCCTTACGTTCCTTAAATTCGGAAGATTTGCTCCAGTATGAATTCTGTGATAATGAGTAAAGGTTGAAGAGTGATTAAACACCTTACTGCATTATTTACATTAGGAAGGTTTCCATCAGTATGAATTCTGTTATGTCAAGGAAGGAGTAAAGGTCACTTAAAGATCTGGCCATATTCTAACCATTTGTAGAGTTTCAATCCAGTATGAATTCGGTGATGTTGAATACGGTGTGAATGAGAGATAAAATCCTTCTCACATTCTTTTCATTGGTGAGAATTCTCTCCAGTATGGATTCAGTGATATTTGGTAAGGCCTGAGGAGTGAGTTAAAGGATGTGCCACATTCATTACATTGGTAAGTTTCTCTCCTGTATGGATTCAGTGATGGTGATTAAGGGTTGAGGGCCAGTTAAAGGCATTTCCACATTCTTAACATTGGTAAGTTTCTCTCCAGTATGGATTCTGTGATGTTTAGTAAGGTTCGAGGGGTGGGTAAAGGCCTTGCCACATTCTTGACATTGGTAAGGTTTCTCTCCAGTATGTATTCTGTGATGTTTGGAAAGGTCTGAGGAATGGGTAAAGGCCTTGCCACATTCGTGACATTGGTAAGGTTTCTCTCCAGTATGGATTCGTTGATGTTGATTAAGGACCCGGGACGACTTAAAGGCCTTGGCACATTTATTACATTGGTAAGGTTTCTCTCCAGTATGCGTTCGGTAATGTTGATTAAGTTCTGAGGGCCAGTGAAAGGCCTTGCCACATTCTTGACATTGATAAGGTTTCTCTCCAGTATGGATTCGATGATGTTGATTAAGGTTTGAGAGTTGGGTAAAGGCCTTGCCACATTCTTGACATTGGTAAGGTTTCTCTCCAGTATGGGTTCGGTGATGTTGATTAAGGTTTGAGAGTTGGGTAAAGGCCTTGCCACATTCTTGACATTCATAAGCTTTCTCTCCAGTATGTATTCTGTGATGTTTGGAAAGGTCTGAGGAATGAGTAAAGGCCTTGCCACATTCTTGACATTGGTAAGGTTTCTCTCCAGTATGGATTCGGTGATGTTTGGAAAGGTCTGAGGAATGGGTAAAGGCCTTGCCACATTCTTGACATTGGTAAGGTTTCTCTCCAGTATGGATTCGGAGATGTTGATTAAGAACCCGGGACGACTTAAAGGCCTTGGAACATTCGTTACATTGGTAAGGTTTCTCTCCAGTATGCGTTTGGTGATGTTGATTAAGTTCTGAGGGCCAGTGAAAGGCCTTGCCACATTCTTCACATTGATAAGGTTTCTCTCCAGTATGGATTCGGTGATGTTTGGTAAGGTCTGAGGAATGGGTAAAGGCCTTGCCACATTCTTGACATTGATAAGGTTTCTCTCCAGTATGGATTCGGTGATGTTGATTAAGGTTTGAGAGTTGGGTAAAGGCCTTGCCACATTTTTGACATTCATAAGCTTTCTCTACAGTATGTATTCTGTGATGTTTGGAAAGGTCTGAGGAATGGGTAAAGGCCTTGCCACATTCTTGACATTGGTAAGGTTTCTCTCCAGTATGGATTTTGTAATGTTTAGTAAGGTATGAAGGGTGGGTAAAGGCCTTGCCACATTCTTGACATTGGTAAGGTTTCTCTCCAGTATGGATTCTATGATGTTTAATAAGGCAGGAGTGCTGGGAAAAGGTCTTGCCACATTGTTTACATTGGTAAGGTTTTTCTCCAGTATGGATTTTGTGATGTTTATTAAGGTTTGAGGGGTGGGTAAAGGCCTTGCCACATTCTTGACATTGGTAAGGTTTCTCTCCAGTATGGATTCGGTGATGGTGATTAAGGACTGAAGGCCGGTAAAAGGCTTTGCCACATTCTTGACATTGGTAAGGTTTTTCTCCAGTATGGATTCTATGATGTTTGGTAAGGTCTGAAGTGTTGGTAAAGGCCTTGCTAAATATGTTACATTGGTAAGGTTTCTCTCCAGTATAGATTTGTTGATGTTCAGTAAGAGGTGAGTGTTGGGTAAAGGTCATCTCACATTTTTTATGAGTGTATGGTTTCGCTCCCATACGAATTGGTCTATGTCCATTTACTAATGAGCCATAATTAAAAGTTTTACCACATTCTTCACATTTGTAAGGGTTGTCTCCAGTGTGCACTAGTTGCTGTTGAATTAGTGCTGAGTGGCAGTTGAAGGCTTTCCCACACTCCTTACAAATGTAATTCTTCTGTCCAGGATGGATTGTCTTGTTTATATGTAGTCCTGATGAATGACCAAGCGCGTTCCCAGGTTCATTGCATGTGTATGGGTTATTTCCCACATGAATCCTCTTTTGATCACCAACATTAAGTGACTGGCTTAGTATTTTCCCACATTCATTATAATTAGAAGGATTCTCTCCCATATGTATGCTCTTAGGTGTAATAAGGTTGGTGCCTTGATCAAAGAACTCGCCATTTTTATTACATTCATAATCGTTCTCTGGAAAAGGAGTCCCCAGATGTCTTTGATGTCCTTCACTCTCCCCATCCTTGTTCCAGTCCGTCACGAAGGGTCCATTCTCAAGGGCACTATGTTTATATCTATCCACTGACACATTTTGAAGAGAAGTTTCTATGAATATCTTTGGAGAAAGCCTCTCGTTAGCATTTGAAGATACTGCTGAAATGTAAGGAATAAAAGTAAAATCATTCCAATTTTTACCATCAGATGAATCCAATTAAAATTTCTTAGACACAAAACTGAAACAAAAATCTACTTCAGGAAAAATAAATCATTTGTTTTTCATTTTTTTGTTTAATTTTTACCTTCTTTAATATTTATTTCCTTTTTGAGGGAGGGAGAGAGACCATGAGAGAAGGAGAGGCAGAGAGAGAGGGAGACATGGAGTCCGAGACAGGTTCCAAGCTCTGAGCTGTCAGCACCGAGCCTGATGGGGGCCTCGAGCCCACAAACTGTGAGATCAAGACCTGATCTGGAGTCTGAAACTTAACTTATTGAGCCACACAGGCACCCTAAATCATTTGTTTTTCCATATTACTCGGATTATGTCTGAATTTAATCCCTAGTAAATTTTTTATAATATTATTATTGGTATAGTTTACAATTTGATGGTGTGTGTTTGTTTAGAAATCAAAGGTTTGAGGGTTTCTGAATGGCTCCAAGGGTTGAACATCGAACTCTTAGTTTCAGCTTAGGTCATCGTCTCATGTTTTTTTCTGTTTCAGCTCCACAACCTGCTCTCCACTGACACTGTTGAGACTGCTTGGAATTCTTTCATGTCTTTTTGCCTCTCCTCCATCTCTGTCTCCTTCTCGAAACATCCATGCGGGAAAAAAAACACTAACAGAAATGAAAGTTTTTTGCTTTCTTGATTCTAAAAAATGGGTTATTCTTTTAAATTCTGGATAATAATGTCTTTCAAGTGCTTCATTCATAAGGGTTTTCAGGAGAGCTTTCCAGGGTTGATCTTAAGAAATGTACGGTACAATTGTCATGTCCATGAATACATGCCAGTAATTCAAAAAGTGCCTTTTTTCAAGGGCGCACAGTCAGAGCCGAGGCTTACAGCTACAGGGTCTCATAGGTAGCTCAGTAGGTTTAGCGTTCGACTTCGCCTCAGGCCACAATTTCGTAGTCTGTGAGTTGGGGCCCTGGGTTGGACTCTGTTCTCACAGCTCAGAGCCTGGAGTCTGCTAAAGATTCTGTATCTACCTCTCTTTCTGCCCGCCTCTGCTTTCTCTCTCTCTAAAAGAAACATTGCAAAAATTTAAAAAATTTTTATAAAATAAATCGAAATGTAAAATCATATGTAACTACTCAGAAAGTGAAACCCTATATGACAAAAATCATAGGAGCTTCATATTATATAAAACAAAAATTATAGAATGATTTAAATATTAATAAACAATGTAACCATTGAGACTCTATTATAGGCTGCAAGTTTTGAATTCTAAATGCTATACTCCCCTGTGGCATTAACTTATGTAGAAATTCTAGGTCAACAACAGACACTTTAAATTATTTCAGCATTCAGGAATGGAGCATATAGAGTGGAAATTTCTTATTTTAGTCAATAACATCAGAAATTAAAATTAACTTACCTTTTTCAAGTTTATTTTTTATTTTGAGAAACATATAATACCAAGAGGGGAGGAGCAGAGAGGGACAGAGAGAGACAGAATTCCAAGCTTGCTCTGTGCTGTCGAGACAGATGCCTGTGCAGGACTGAGACTCACTGACTGTGAGATCATGACTTCAGCTGAAGTCAGATGCTTCAGCAACGGATCCACTCATGGGCCCTAAAAACTGAACTTCTGAACTGAAATAAAGGGTTATGTTTTCCCGTTTTAGGGAGGTGCTTTATTATCTGATGAAATTAGTGGTTCTCATTTTGTATGATTAAGATTAAATACTGGAAAGTATAAACTAAATAATACATGATATCTGTTCCCAGTGTGGCTGGGATTTCTGCACCAAACCCCAATATTCCTACCACTACCCTGACACACTTCTCACTCAAGGTAGACACTCATAAATGAATTAATATAGACTTCTTCAGAAATACAGAGATTTCCCAAAACCCTCAAAGAAATGAAAAACCAATGAGATTATAAAGGCCTGCACTGTGGGTGTGAAGGACTTTTAAGTGGAACTTTTAAGTGGAAAATCCTTAGAGATTGTGAGAGTGTGATGTGTTGGAAAGCAAACGTTCCTCTGTGAGAGAAAGAGACATGAAACTAGGTTTCTCAAACTAATTTCCCTTCAACAAGGGCTGCTCAAACCACATTTTAAGGGCTGTCTTCATCCTTCACGTTGGGACCTCACCTCTGTCGTCTGCTGCATTCATTCCCACCTACCTGGGTATGAGGCTACGGTGTCCTTTCTCTTCACATCCCATAGCTCCCGCTTTCGTTCTAAAAAGGTGAAAACGTCCGGCTTTAACACAAGACCTGTTTGTTAGGAAAAAAAAAAAAGATTATTGCTGGAGATTCTACCTTTCAACCCAGTATTGGACTCAGTATAGAAAAGCGGACATTCTAGAATTCTGGAAAATCATTCCCAAATGCTGTTGTCCAACAGCCCCTTTAGAACACTCAAGATGGATTTCCAAAGTTCACATGCTGACCTCCACTTACGAATATTACAACTACCACTATGAGTAGAAATTCATATTGAAGATGGAAATACCATTTTATGCCACTCAATGTTTAGAATTGCCATTAATCTAAGAGATGATGATGTTTCTCTAACAAGGGAAAACTCACCTGAAAGAAAGCATCATGAAGATTTTCTCTATGTCTACAAACCCCTACTTCTTTCCCTTACTGGAGGGATTTCACTCCCAGTCATGCAAAGAGAAAGCTTCCAAGAGACAATCTCTAAACGAAGGAACAAAATCCCTGAGTGTGGCTTGGGAAATCTAGAGGGAGTGATCCTCACCCAAGAAGAGCAGGTGTCCGTAGTTCTCTAACATCACATCTCTGTACAGTTCCCGCTGGCTGTGGCTCAGGCATCCCCACTCCTCCTGAGAGAATTCTATGGCCACATCCCTGAAGGTCAGCAGTCCCTGCAACAAATACCCCAGTTACTTAGTGGACACAGGTGGTCATAATGGTACCTAAGAAGCAAGAGGGAGATAATGTCATCAGCTGGACCCCACGTCCCCATCTTCACTGCTTACTGGCCTGTGCTCACGGACCTTAGTCTCTCCTTTTACTTAGCCTTTTATTATCCACCCTTTTACTTCAGCTTAAGCACCCCATGGGCACAGCGTCTTGTGGTGGAAACAGAATGTATCCAACATAAGGTAATGACTGCTCTGAGAAAAAGCTTGAATTGGCTCATTTTGAGCTTAACCCCTGACTCCCATCTATGCAGATGAATATTAGACTAAAGGATGGAGTGAGGACAGTTACCTTTATCTCATTATATATGTTTTTAAATGTTTCATTCTCGAAAGAGAGAACATGATTATGCCTGGGGCAGAGGGAAGAATTCCAGCCAGGCTCCATGCGAGTTGGGGCTTGATCTCAGGACTGTGAGATCCTGACTTGAGCCTAAATCAAGAGGTGGAAGCTCAAGGGACTGAGCCACCCAGGAGCTCCCATTTACCTCATTATAATACTAAAATCTCCACCCAAAGAGGAGCACAAAAATCTCATTTCCTATGGCACATACAGAGAATGTATGGAACTGTTATCTTCTCTCATTGGCCACCTTATCCCCAGCCTCCCCTTTCTGAATATCCGCCCTCACCCTAAATACAAGGAAACCTTCTGAGGTGCCTCAGTGGCTCAGTCGTCTGCCTCTTGGTTTCAGCTCAGATCATGATCTCACAGTTTATGAGTTCTAGCACTGCCTTGGGATTTGTGAGGATGGTGCAGAGTCTGCCTGTAATTGTCTCTCTTCCTCACTCTGCCCCTCCTCTGCCCTCACTGTCTCTCAAATAAACTTAAAACAATTTAAAAAAAAAAAGAAATATTCCCCATTCATTTGTCAGTCTCTGGATTGGAAGCTATACCCTGTGATCTCCTTATTTTCTGTAAACAATTTTCATTTATCTGACATTGCCATCTGTTACCATTTTTGCAATTCACCAAGGACTGAACTCCTGTTAGTTCAGTTATATTATCAGAACTGGTTCTGGCTCAGAGGAGTTTTGTGCTTTCTGCAGAAGCACAATGTGTAACAGAGTATTAGGCTGTCATATATTTTTTAACATTGAGGTATAAACCAATATAAATATTGTGTTTCCTCAAGAGAATTTGTAAAATGAATGTATCAACAGAGACACACATTTTTGAATCCTGTATTGACATCATACAGTACATGTGGTGTCAATTAAAAAAATTCTATGTGATTATTTATTTTTGAAAAAGAGCCAAACCTTGAGCAAGGAAGGAACAGAGAGGGGGAGACACAAAATCCAAGTGGGCTTTAAATTCTGAGCTGTCAGCACAGAGCCCAATGCGGGGTTCAATCTCACAAACCACGAGACCATGACCCAGGCTGAAGTCGGATGCTTAACTGACTGAGCCATGCGGTGTCTTTTTCTTAATGGAAAGTTTTGGTGAGTGACAAATATACTTAGCATATTCTAACATGAATTAGAATTCACACAGTGCATTGGAGATCATGTTAAATGCAGATACCATTCAGGAGTTCTGGGAAAGGTAGGTGTCTGCATTTCTAACAAGGCAGTAAGTCTATGGGCCAAGGGATTCATATTTCAAGGGCAAAGAGGAAGAACTCCATGATTTCTTGGAGGACTTGGAACTGAGTGGATTTTCTAGCTATTACAGGTTCTACTAGACTAGGAAGAAAGGCAACAAGGGTTTCCAAGCATTCCCTGGTTATAAGTGAGCATCTAACAGTTTCTCATAAATTCATAAGAAAATAATCTAAGAGAAGAAAGACATCATTTTTCTATTTTGAGTGAATCTTTTGTCCAACATCTGGTATGTGGTATGATCAGGTTTTAACCCAGGTTAACTGACTTAGAGGTGATGTAAAATGACACACGGATCAATATACAAAAGGGACCCTAAATCAGTGTTTATAGCAGGTGTCAAGCCAGAGAAGAATGATGGAAAGGAGGTGTGCACACAACATTGATCTACCTCTGTACATTCCATGCACGTATCCATACATTTTGAAAGTGGTTAATATAACATTAAAAGTGACAGAATAGAAAATCATCAGGAGACTCAAAACCAGTTTTAATGAGTGGTGCCTGGGTGCCTTAGTCAGTTTGGTTTCTGACTCTTGATTTCAGCTCATGTCCTGATCTCATGGTTCCCGAGTTCCAGCCCCACCTCTGGCTCTGTGCTGACAGTGTGGAGCCTGCTTGGGATTCTCTCTCTCCCTCTCTTTCATTGCCTCTTTTTGCCTGTCTCAAAAATAAATAAAAAACCAACCAAACACAAAACCTTTCAATGACATGAAACTCCTCAATCTAGTTGCGGATAATGACGCTTAGGTCTTTTACTCACACTTTGAAAACAGACATGTAGAATGATATAAATATAACAGTTTTCATTTCCGAGTCTACTATGATGAGGGATATGTTCACCTTCACCACAGAAGGCTGACCGAGTCCCTGCATAGTTTTGATAAGCATCAAGAAAGATTGCTACCTGCATTCTTTTTTATTCTTTAGTGGGTTTTTTTTGTGTGTGTGAGATAGAGCAAGGGCAGCATGGTGTAAAAGGGGGAGAGGCAGAGAGAGAAAGAATTCCAAGCAGGGTCCAGGCTGTGACTGAGCCACCCAGGGGCCCCTGGAGGCTGCATTTCTTAAAGGGTCTCATGACTGCTGGTACGATTCACCAATTGTTAATATTGAACTGAAAGATGAGCACCAGGGAAATATTGCAACAGTAGTCCTACAGGTAGAAATTTAAAGAAACCTTTGTAATCAAACATGCTATACGCCGACACTCCCCCATGAACATATAAGCTTCCTACAGCCAAAGTACAGTTCTTGGGCCGCTCGGTCACCATCTTAAGCTGTATCTTCGCAATGCACCGAGAGATTCCTGCCAACGCCGTGCTTAGAACATTCTCTTCAAAACGTGTCAACCGGGGAACATAGTACCCTTGAGAATTTTCATTTAATGATAGAACGGGTCAACAATAGGGAGAGTGAAGGGCATGAAACATATCCTGACGGCCATATCCAAACAGAGACATCTCCCCATAAGACGAATCTCACTGCCCGAAGTGGTGAACAGTACAAAGTATTTGGCAAAACTTCCCCTTTTAAGTTAGCTATTTCTGTCAAGCCGGGTGTTTCAGTAACCAAAAACTCAAATCAAATTTTGACACATAATTATTTGTTGAGAGAAAATTTTGAAAATCAGGAAAGTGACCTCATTCATGTTGAAAATGAGTATTTGACCCAATGTGAAAATGGGATTGGACTGACCTTTCACTCAAATGTTTCTAAGAATCGTAGATTTAAAACTGAAGAGGAAAGTGTTAAGTGGCATCAGCTTGAGGGGCACATCAGAAAGAGGTCAACCCAACAAAATTACGAGGCGATTTTGAATGGACATAGAATTGCTGTTTGCAGTGAATCTGAGACGAAATTTAACCAAGGCTCCAACGTTAACAAATGTCTGCGTACTCGTTTGCCAGAAAACCATTTTTAATGTAATAAAGGTGAGGAAGTCTTGTCTCAAAGACCTAAACGTATCAAACAGAGGAATACACATCTGGAAGACAATCCTTATCGAGAACGTGGGAACGCTCTGCAGCTGTTCCCCAGTGTCGGTGATCCTCAGATAAGTTGTGTGGGACAAAAGCCATCCACAAGTAACAAGTCTGGAAACACACTTAGTCAGTCACCAAGACTAAATATACATAACACAATTGGCACTGGAAAGAAAAGGTACATTTGTCAGGACTGTGGCCTAATCCTTCATCGGCAATCAACATTATCTGAACATCAGAGAATGCCTGCTGGAGAGACGGCCTACAACTGTGAAGAGTGTGGTCAAACCTTTAAGGACTGCTCATCGCTAAATAGACATGAGCAAATCCATATTAGAGAGAAACCTTACAAATGTCAACAATGTGGCAAGGCCTTTCGCCAGCACTCACACCTTACTGAACATCACAGAATTCATACTGGAGAGAAACTTTATAAATATGAACAATGTGGCAAGGCCTTTAGCCAGTAGCCAGTCCTTACTGAACATCTCAGAATGCATACTGCATAGAAACCTTACAAATGTCAAGGATGCGGCAAGTCCTTTAGCCTGCACTCACACCTTACTCGACATCTCAGAATTCATTCTGGAGAGAAACCTTACAAATGTGAAGAGTGTGGCCAGGCCTTTCCCTGGCCATCAAAACTTTCCAAACATCACAGAATTCATATAAGAGAGAAACCTGAGAAATGTTAAAAGAAAGTCAGTGCCTGTAAGTGGCCCTCAGCCCTTCCTAGACATCAGAGGATTCCTAGTGGAAAGTAACCACAGAAATGTAAACAACACGGCAGGCTCCCCCTGCTCTTCACGACGTACTCAACATTGTATTATCACACAGGAGCAGAACTGACATGGAAAGAAAGAGGCCTCCCCTTTACCTAGAATTCAATCCTTGCTCAATGTCTCAAAATGCACTCTTGATGCAAACCCTAGACATGTAATGAATGAGGAAAGACCATCATTTTAAATTACACTTTAGCAAACAGCAGACAGTGGATACAGGAAAGCAACGGGGAAGACAGATTTACAGAAGTATTAAATTGAACATCAAATGTCAATAAGATTACAGACATCAAAATAGAAAGCAGCACATCAGTCACTCTTTTGAGACATTACACCAAAATACTTGTGGGGAATAATAGAAAGTTAAACACATAGAAAACATATGTCCTCTTCTGGTTCGGAAGAGTTAGTGGATGGGTTTTTGCAACGTTATAATTAATTTCAAAATGTGCTTTGTTGTCGGGAGCCATTCTGAACTCACTAGTTGAGAACACTTGTCAGGTTAAGGCCGGTTTGCAAGGCCTCCTGCTGTCAGACGATGACTGATATTCATCCCCCCCTCAATTGTTTTGGCTTCAGCACCGACCCCCCTACGTACCTTGTTGATTGGTATGGAGAGCGACTCGTCCCCTTCTTCTAGCCCTACAATGCTGATTGCAGCCTGTGAGGGAACTTCCTGGAGGACCTTCTTCTTCTGTGATTATGGGAGCAAACATCTCCTTTTTCTGAGAATCCTGTGTTTCTTATGCTTCCCCTTAAGTAGACAGGCTATTGATCCCCGCTCACTGAGACCTAACTTCTGCCTTTGCTATGCTGAAAACATTGTCTTGTATTTGAATGCTAAAGATATCTTCGTTTCTTGTATGATAAGCATCTAAATCACATACATCAATCACTATTAATAAAGGCTATACATTAGTTTTCTGTAAAAAAAAAAACCCACAAAAAAACAAACAAAAAAAAACAAACAAAGTACAGTTCTTTCTGCTCACGGGTCCTGTCCCGGTGCTACTTCCATAAACTACCCATCTTGTACCACACAGCATCTCAAGAATAGTATGTTGGCCATAGTACTTAAGAATCTCGTAACATAAAATTTCTTGGAAATCTTTTATTTTATCGGTTCTTTAAATGTTTAATTTTTTTTATGAGAGAGGGCACAAATGATGAAGAGAGGAGAGTAAGGAAGAGAGGGAGAGAATCCCATGAGGGACAGAGAGAGAGAAAGGGAGAGAGGAAGGGAGGGATGGGAGGAGAGAGAGAGAGAGATGTGGGACTCAAACTGATGAACCATGAAATCGTAACCTGTGATGAGCTTCATAGTTAACCAACTGAGCAACCCAGGCACATTACAAGTCTCTGTTTTATATATTTACTTGTTTTTGAAAAAGCAAGAGAGCAGGTACAGGGGAAGGACAGAGAGAAAGAGAGAATCCCAGGAGGGCTAATGTTGTCCGGATGAGCCTCGAGATCATGATCTGCACTGAAATCAAGACTGGAGATTTAAATGGCTGAGCCACCCAGATGCCCCTCTCGAAAGCTCCTGTTTCAATCATCATTTGTGCCCTAAGGTACTTCAGATTTTTAAGATGTTCAAACATGTCAATTATGTGATTCTTCTCTTTCTAAAAACAGTAAAAAGAAGTAAATAGAACAGTATGTCTGGGTCATGACCAAGAAGTGAAATAAAACCGATGGGCTGGAGATCTGACGGAATTAGAATTCTATTCCCAGAGGTCATTAGATCTACACAAAAGTGAGAGCCTTCATTGCCCAGTGGAAACTGACCTGACGTAGACCGGGAATAAATAAACGCTCAAGAACGTATTCTTGAGGCCTTTTTGGTGAACGAGGCTGATCTTATTAAAGCACAGGGACAGGATGTGTGGAAAGACTGATCTGCAGGGTAATCGTGAGGAACCAATGGTTATATACTTTAAGTTCAGGTGGTAGAAATAGAAGTTTCTAAAGGGATTTTCATAGCTTTAAGATGACTCACTGAATCCTGGAAGTCTGGCTATTGTCAAGCTAAGCTAGCTTTCTGCATCTAGAAAAGCAATAACATTAAAGCAGTTGTAAATATCTTAATGAATATCTTCCTCTGCCAGTCTGAAGTATTTCTCAGTGGGTTGCAAGGTGTAAGAAAATTTAATTTTATCTACATTTCTTTTGCCTTTGTTCTGTTGAAAACCACGGAGATGGAACTCACTCGGGCAACAGTCAGATAGAGAGTTTTAGAGAGCTTTATTACAGACTTTATTTAAGGCCGGGCCAAACCTGATCGAACCTGATCTCCTTGGTGTTAAGGAGCAGAGAATGGCCCTGAACAAAGGTAGCAGTGAGCTTATATTGACCATAGCAAGGCAGCAAACATCATTTAGTAAACCAGTTAAAGTTCACAGCATTTCAGGACACCCACTTACTTTTTTACAGACAGTAGTTCTGGCGGGACCCTATCAGTTTTAAAGTTCTTTGTCTTGAAATGACCAATTCTAGGTAGGCACCCCAGGTTCTGGGGGTTAGTGAATCCGTGACTTCCCACACGTATGCTTTGCCTGGTGAGCTTCAAATAGGGGGGTGGGAGTGCAACTTACGACCTAAGCTGTCTGTTTAGAAAGCAGGCAGATTTACAGGAGAGGTTAGCACCTTCTGATAATTTCCACAGAGAGCCACACAGGGGTCACCACATAGTTATTCAGAGCAGTGAACAGAGAGATACATTTGCAAAGCAATGTGCAGAAGCCAAAACAGCAAGTCAATGATTTTAAATTTCTCACTCAGGTTGCTAACCTACAACAGTTCTCCCCATCAGAAACTACAAGGAAGGGCCGCCTGAGTGTTCTGTCAGTTAAACTTCTGACTCTTGATTTAGCTCAGGTCAGGGTCTCAGGCTTTTGTGGGTTCTAGCTCCAAATGCAGCTCTGCACTGACCCTGTGGGGCCTGCTTGGGATTCATGCTCTCTCTCTGCAACTTCACTGCTCCGGCGCTCTCTCTGTCTCTCTCAAAATAAATAAACTTTAAACACACACACACACACACACACACACACACGGAATGAGAACCTGGGAAAAAGAAGTTTCCAGTTTAAATATGATGATGTCGGGAAATCGTTCAGGGCATCTACCTAAAATCATTTCAAATGATAAGAAGGAAAAGATGAACATTACACGGGAGAAATCTGGCAGAGAGCACAAAGCCAAGTAAAAGAAGGTACCGTCAGCTGTAAGGAAACACATTGAACTCGGTGCCTAAGCCACACCTCAGGCCACAGGATCACAAGTGTGTTCTTGTGACCCCCACACAGTAAGTCAGAATATACACAACTTTGAGGAGACAGTGGATTTTTACAGACGTCAATCACATACACCTTCCATGTCTGGTGATATCAGAAGATTCTGAGGTATCTTCCCCACATCCTACCGAGTAGGTTATTCTGTCTCGGTTGCCACCATATGTGTTTGTGCATTTTCATACCTACTGTACCCAGAGCAGAGAAGGCATTGAGATCAGACCTAAATGGGAACCGTGTTCCGTGAGCGCTATCCCGGGACCCGACCCCACCAGCAACAGGAAGCTTGGACTCAACACACACACCCCCGCTCTGGATCCGTCACAACGGCAATATGATCAATACTTGCAGGACTTTTACTTCAAACTGACATTCGTTGTTTTCCTACTGGAAGCCAGGTTGGAGACAAAGCACAGATTTCTGGGATACAGAGGAGGAGTGTTCTAATCACCTAGCCTTGAGTGTCATTTCTGAGGTTAAAAACTAGGTGAAAACATAAAGCAGAACCATCACAACTAAAACCAAAATTATTCGCTTTTTTTCCTTTAATTTCTATTGTAGCAAAATTCTCAACAAAGGCTTTCCTTTCCAGGAATCGACTTCATTCCTGCCGGCACCACTCAACTGGGTTCGCACCCAACAGACTGAGCCCTGAGCACCACATGGCATAGTTTGTTTTTTTCTTTTAATAACTTCTTACTTCTTTGTCTCCCATATTTGGTAACACTCAAACATGCAGGAGGACCAAGTGGTCCCTCATTACAAGGTCAGGAGGGATGTTTTCCGAGAGAGAGAGAGAGAGAGAGAGAGAAAACGCAAATGGAGAAGAGGGACAGAGGAAGAGAAAGAGAACCTTAACTAGGCTTCAAGTTCAGCAGGAACCCGGACTCAAGGCTGGATCACAGGTCCCTGGGATTATGGCTGAACTCAAATCGAGAGTTTAATACTTAACTGGCTAAGACACTCAGATGCCCTGCAGTTTCTACATACATGGAATTTCCGCAGAAAAAGACAACAGGGCCTTTGGCCAGGGGCACAAGGCTTACCTGAGCACTCGCCATTTCTTGTTTCACCTCCTCCTCTAGATTTCTTTCTCAGAAGATCTTTGTAGGAAATCCCAGCTGAAGTAGGAGAAAATGACTGTAAATCCAGCAACAGAGCCTCTCCCCAGTAAACTGCTCACCTGCAGTCACGACTTTGAGATGCAGAAAAGGCTCAGTTTCTTAGTCCTTTGTGTCAGCTATTCAGAAGATGTGAGCTCCCTCTTGGTGACCAATCCCTGAGGCTCCCTTTTCTCCTTTCAGGGGGCCTCCCCTCCCACAGAAGCCCAGGAATTCTCCCTGAGCACAGAGAAAGTGTGCTACTTGGACCTGACCCTCCCCACCTCCCTTACAGGAGGCCTGTTACCTCTCCTTGAGAAGTCTGCATCAACGCTCATAATTTTTTTTTAAATTCGTATTTCTTTGTTGAGGTACAGAGACAGCATGAACAGGAAAGGAGCAGAGAGACAAGCAGCCACGGATTCTAAAGGGTGCTCCAAGCTTCGAGCTGTCAGCACAGACCCCAATGGGGCGCTCAAACCCACAAACCCTAGCATGATGGCCTGAGCCCAAATCAGACGGTGAAATGACTGAGCTACTCAGGCACCTCTCAACTCTCAGAAATTAATGGGAAGCCTTCCTGCCTAACCCTAGGCCTCAGATAGAAATGATAGAAAACAATCAGATTCAGTAGGCAGAAAGGGGAAGATTAGGCCCTGAGTTCCCTGGGTGGGGAAAAGACACATTTTAGAACAATGCTGGGAGTGTCTGGCACAGCAAACCCCCCTCAGGGGTGAGGTTCCTCTAAGGAATGTGACAGACACCACCCACTGCCCTTCAGGCTCCCCTCAGATATTTGACTTGAGACCTACATAAAAATTAGTAGAAGACCATAAAACCTAAGACCACAAGGAACAGTATGGCCTTGGACCACCCCTCATACTACTAAGGAAAAATGGGATTAAGACGGCCCACAGGACTGATAAGGAAATACCTGTCCCTGATCAAAGGCTCCCCCTGCTGGTTCTTCTCCCGCCCTGCTTGTCCAGGCATTAATGAGGAATGCGGAAGTAACAGCCTATGAACTATTCCCTCTGTGGATGCTCTGAGCTCAGACCTCTGGAAAATGATCTCCTCTGAGCCCACAAGTGTTAAATAAACCTCTCTTCCAAGTCTCCGAGTGCTGCTGGGTTCTTCCCCTGGTGATCCAGACCAGATTCCATAACAATACAATGAAAAGAGATGATGAGGAATGGGAAACCCAGCATCTAGTCATGAAGCCAATAAGTGTGGGACCTGAGATGGAACAAGGGGGAAGGGAACAAGAGTGGGGGATACACGAACCTCCTAACACAAAGATCCTTCCTATTGTCTTGGGTTTTCACCCTCTAATGCCCCCCTCTCTGTACATAGAGCTTTCCTCCATCTCCCTCTCTTATAGTCTAATCAACTTGGCCTGTTGCTCATTTTGTGTCCACTTCTTTCCTTGA
The DNA here is from genome assembly GCA_004023845.1 of Helogale parvula. Classification (NCBI taxonomy): domain Eukaryota; kingdom Metazoa; phylum Chordata; class Mammalia; order Carnivora; family Herpestidae; genus Helogale; species Helogale parvula. The sequence goes on from PJEM01017776.1 coordinate 17,053, forward strand.
AGCAGGGAGACCAGGAACCAATGGGGTTGAGGTAAAAAAAAAAATCCTGCACCAGAATCTCCTGAGGCACTTCACTACAACAACACTGTTTCCACTGTAAGGATGCAGATCTGATTCGGGTTTCCCCTCTGACCTTGAAGGCCAGCTAACACCATTAACATTTCTGAGGGCGGGCCTAAAGATGGAGGTTAAGACTAGTCACGCCCTACCTGAGGGTTCTGGGTCCACTCTGTAATTGGTTAAAGTTACTGTCAATAATGTGATGCTATATTGATTGGACCCCTGTACCTGTGTCACAATTTCCTGTAACTCCCCCTTCCCAAACTCATAAAAGGCCCTGCCCCGCCATGTTCGGGGCTCTCTCCATGTGGATCCAGTGTGTTGTCGAAGTCTGTGAGCCCGAGTTTAGGCTGGCCGGGCCTAAATTCGTAATAAAGCCCTTTGCTTTGGCATGTGTGCTTCGGCCTCCCTGGCGGTCTCTGGTTTTTGGGGGCGATATTAAAATCTGGGTACAACACCACCTACCCACCTCTGGGAATCTGAGGGGGGACAGCAGCAAGGATCCTGCTTGAAACACCACAGGTGATCCCACTGGTGGGAAGCATGAGGGGAGGAGACTAGGGAAAGCACATAAGGAAGGCTCTGGTTGTGGTCTCCATTAACATCCGGGCCTTCTCCCCTGATCAGAGTTTCTGGGGATTTACACTTTCTCCCTCTTTCTGCTACACAGAGGGAGACATCCTTCCAAATGGAACTTTCCCTTAAACATGCAAATGTCTCTTACAAAGCAGACTTGTCCTGGGCTTCAGAGCTTTTCCTTTGTCAGTTTAAAATAATTCTTACGGCAAAGATACATAATTTGAGGTGACAAACTACTTCCCCTCAGTAGGAAAGTGTATTTTCCTAAGTCACTGCCAAATAGTTTTCCAAGTAGAAAGTCCTTTTCTAAAAAAATTTTTTAATGTTTATTTCTCAGAGAGAGAGAACCAGCAGGGGAGGGGCAGAGAGACCGGGAGACACAGAAGAAACTCCACCCTTTGAGCTCTCAGCACAGAGTCTGACAGGGGCTCGAACTCCTGAACTGGGAGATCATGACCTGAGCCAAAGTCGGATGCCCAACCAATGCAGCCACCCAGGCACCCCTAGCAGTTACTTTTTTAAACTCCCATCGAAAAAATATAAATATTCCATACTAATTGCTCAATATTTTCATTAAAATGTGGCGTTACCATGTAGGGTTATGGGGTTCTTTTTTGATTTTTTTTTTTGTTTTTTTGCGATTCTAGAAAATATTGAGTGGTTTCTCCCAATAAAATATGAAGTGATCTTATGACAGGTTGTCCTGGTGACAGAAATTGAAATCGCTTAAAAGTATAAAGTTGAACAAAATTCAGAATGACTGCATTTAAACAGAGCATGGGTTGATATTAAACTATGTAATCTTATTTTTCTCTTTGAGGTGACGGACCCTCTCCTTTTTTTACACTTTTTAATAGTTTTTTAAAATGTATTTATTTTTGACACAAGAAAGAGACACAGTGAGGGCACGAGAGCAGGGGACCAGCAGAGACAGGGGGACAGAGGGTCCCAAGCAGGCTCCAAGCTGACAGCAGAGAGCCCAATGCAAGGCAGGAACACAGGAACTGTGAGATCATGACCTGAGCCTAAGTGGGACACAATGCACTGAGCCACTCAGACAGTCCTCTTGGCCTTTTTATGTTTTTCTTAATGAGGAATCCAATACCACCCAGAACACTCAGTGAACAAGGCTGGCAGCACAAAGGATTCCTGTCCAAACCAGGTGGATCCTGGGTTTCCCTACAAACCCCCAGCCCCTTCCTCTGGGTGGCCTTGCCGTTCTGAGGGCCCTGACCTGCCTCAGCCTCCTCAACCTGGCAAAGCAAGAAGGATAAGGTTCCTCTTTATACCACAGTCTCTCTTTTCAGTTTCTTTTGGTTCTACAGCACCAAGTCAGTTCTCAACAAAGGAATCAATGTGTAGGAGGGGACACCTTTTTTTTTTTTTATCAGTTTTCGATTCTTTGGCTGGTTTAATAATTGAACTACTATAAGACAGACTCATAAGAGAAAAAAAGGCTTAATTATAGGAACATCAACAAGATGAGGATCAGAGTCAGGCAAATGATCCCTATGTGGCATTGTGACTTAAGGAAAAAGGGCAGGGATTTAGAATTACAGAAAGGGAAGTACATTCACAGGAAAAAGGAAAGAGTACATGCTGGACAAATATTTCCCATGCCAGGCAGACAACTCTTTTCCAAAGGTTCCTCTCTGGTAGTAGCTCTTTTCCCAATAGAAGTCCCTCACCTAATTTCTTCTTGGTATAAAAGCCCCACAAAAGAAGGAAATATTTCCCTTTGTACCAAGAGAATAACCCGAAAGTTCATTTTGTTAAGTTAAATGAGCCACACACAGAAAAGTATATACTATGAAATTGATGACATTTTTGGTGATGTGGCATTTGTGGGGTCTGCAGCCAATGACCAAGAACAAATTCTTGAGGGTGTCTAATTTTATTAAACCATGGAGACAGGACCCATAGGCAGAAAGAGGTGCACTGGGGTAGTGGGGTGGGGGGTGACCCTTTAATGGAGTCCGGGGAGATAAAGTCTAGAGGGAGTTTCCAAAGAGACTTTCGCACGCTGCAGACTCACTGGAGGCCTACTCTTCTCAAGCTGAGGTTGTTTCTTCCTCCAGCAAAGCAGGAACATTGAAACAGTAGGGATCTCCTGGACGTTAGGCTATGATGGGATTGTTTGTTTCTGGTAAGCTGCTGGAGACTCTTCTCAGTTTAGATGTTTGTTTGTTTGTTTGTTTGTTTGTCCTTTCCTGTTTTGGGGAAGCCTGGAGTGTGCAAGGAGTATCTGACAAGTCCCACCTGGGGAGGGGGGTGTGCTGGCTTGTGCTTTGCCCCTCAGCGTGCCTCAAATCCCTCGTCAAAATCACGTACATGAGGAGTCTACAAAAGACAGAATTATGAAGATTGGCATGTTTGTTGCCAGGGGCTAAGGACAGGGAAATGTTCAGACATTGGATCAAATGGTAAAAGGTTTACTGATGCAGGATGTGCAGGCACTGAACGTTTACAGCATGGTGACTAGAGTTAACACTACTGCACACTTGAAATTTGCTGGGGGTAAGGTGCCTGGGTGAGTGAGTGGGTTGATCATGCAACTTCGGCTCCAATCATGATGTCACAGTCTGTAGGATTGAATCCCTGGGTCTGGCTCTGTGATGACGGCTAAGCGGCTGGAGCTTGCTTCAGATTCTGTGTCTCCCTCTTTCTCTACACCTCCCCTGCTCGCTCTCTCACCTTCTCTCTCTTTTTCTGTCTCTCTCCAAAATAAAAAAAATTTAATATTCTTAATTAAAATTAACCAAAATTTGCTGGGAAAGGCTAAGCTAAGTATTCTCAACACACACACAGTCATGTATATACTTATTAACTATGAGAGATGAGGGATGTGTTTATTAGATGGAGTGTGGTAATTACTTCAGAAGCAGGACCCAAGGATCCAAGCATCTGGCTCCAGTGGCCTCAGACAGACCCAGTTCTGCCACTCATGGCTGACAAAAATGAGGGCAGAAAGAAGACTTTGGTTGCCTCAATTTGGACTTCAAACTTTCACACTGGGTCTCTTCCAGCTTGTCACTTGGCTCAGGAGGGAGCCCCTGAATACAAAACACCCCTGAGGGGAACTGGAACAAGCCACAGGACATAGATCAACACACACACACACACACACACACACACACACACACACACACACA
>PJEM01017777.1:0-20839 GCA_004023845.1 Helogale parvula
CCCCCCCCCCCCCCGAGCCGGGTCCTGGGTGCAAGGCAGAGCAGAAGTGTCCTGGAAATGGGTGTCGACAGCACGTTGCCCCAGGAGGCCCCTGTTGCCTTATCTCAGCCCGGCTCCCGGGCCAGGCCGCTGCGGCCTTTCGTCACCTGCTCCCGGAAGCGCGCCCCCTGGGCCACAGAAACAGTGCTCCCCACACTCAGAGGGAAAATGCCCGAGTGATGTGCCAGCAGACTGACCGCGGCCAAGAACAACTTGGGATCCTGCAGCCTTCAGGGGCCCTGAGTCTGGGCTCGTTCTCCCTCTGCCGGGCCCCTATGCCTTTCCCTGCCTCTCTCTGCAGGCGCCGTCCTCCGTGGGGCCGGGCTGACGGACAAGAGAGGCCAAGTTCACTGACAGCCGACGCCACCTGGTCATAATCGGCCCTGTGACCTCAAGGGCAGCTGCCCAGGGCAGGCCAGCTTATCAACCGCAGGAAACGTGAGCCCGGTGCAGCCGCACCGCATGAGGAAATGGGGGCCCGTGGACGGGGAAGGCAGGTGTCACAGCCCCTAGCTGGGCCTCGGTCACGCGGCCGGCGAGGGCGCTCCCCTCCCTCCGTGTTAGGTAACTCTCTCTCTCTGACCCGGCCAGAGGGAGCTCCCAGCTCAGCCCCAGCCTGGAGTCCCCTGCTGAGCCTAAATCACATTCCCTCGATATCGCCGGCCCGATGATGGAGAAAGCGTCATGAGCCGTGACATCACATCCTGCCAACGACCCAAATGAGCAGGAAACAGGTGCTCCCCAAAGCCCCCTGGGGGGAGTTCGGCCAGCCAGCGCCTTGTGTGTGGCCTTGTGAGGCCCTGTGCGGAGCCGCGTGAACCTGCTGCACTTCTGACACCTGTAGACTACACCAGCGTGTCACAGTGACAGGAGGAAATGTGTCTGGCGTCGTCTGGCTGGGGATCAGAGCAGGAGGCTTCCCAAAGAAGTGGAGTTTGAGGTGCGACCCACAGGATGAAATGCAACTTGGCAAAGGGAGGAGGCGGAGGTGCAAGGGTCCTGAGGCCAGAGAGACTGGCACGAGGAAAGGAGGGCATGAAGCCCCAGGGGGGCTGCAGCGCAGCCCCTCGGGGCGTCACTGCACTCTCGGAGCCTCGGTGTCCTCACCTGTGAAGTGGGGTTATAACAGCATCCCCTTACTGAGGATGAAGTAGGCCTGGGAGCAGAGTAGCTGGAAGGAGGGGCTCTGCAGTCAGACCAGAGCTGGTTCAAACCCCAAGCCTTCTGGTTACAGCCTGGGTAGCGCGGGAAGGCTGTTCCTCTCTCTCAGCCTCAGTTTCCCCATCTGTCAGGCTGCCGCGTCTTTAAGATAACAACCTGCCAGGCACACCCGACAAATGCTGCCTGTCATTGTTGGGGGCTGCGGGCCAGAGATGGAAAGGACTGTGTTCAAGGTCACACAGCCTGGTGGCAACGAGCCTCCTGACCCTCGGCCTCAGCCCGGCACCTCGGTCTGCAGGCCCACAGCCAGCGGAGGCGGCGGGACTAAACCAGGAGAGCCGCCTGCGACTGTGCGTGTGGGCCTGAGTGGACGAGGGGTGTGTGTGTGCAAGTGTGTGAAATGCCAGGTGTGTCTGCATGTAAACAGGACGTGGGTCTGTGAGTGTGTGTGTGCCCCTGTGGGGGTGAACGCACATACGTGAAAGGGGGTGTGTGGGCCTGGTGTTGTTGAACGGGGGAGAGAAGCCACCTTTGTGGCCTGGGGGACGGACAGACAGGGGCCAGAGGGTCCTTATGTCTGATCAACTTCAGTCCAGATGAACTGAAGTGGAAGAAGGATTGAACAGAAGGCTCCTGGCCCTGGCGGGTGTCCTGCAACCACAGGCTCTCATTTAGGCTCTCATTAGCGGAGGCTCCTGGCATGGTTCGCAGAGACGGTCAGGGAGGGGCGGCGAGTCACCCTTCCCTTCGAGGAGCACCCGCTCTGTGTCGGGCCCTGAGCCGACGACCCCACATGCACTAGTTCACACAATGGCTGTGCTGTTCACTTTACACATGACAAACCCGAGGCTCACAGAGCCACCAAGCACTCCGTGTGGCACCGTGTTCAGAAAAGAAGACCTTGCTTCCCATCCTCTCTCTCTGTTCAAAACACGTTGTGACTTCGCAGCTGCAGCCACTCCTTGAATCTGGGTCGGCCTTGTGACTTGCTGTGGAGGCCAGAATTGCTGGACGCGAGGTTACTCCTCACCTCAGCGTGGGCTCACGCAGCCTTGCTTGCTCCGGCTCTCTCTCTCTCTCTCGCTCTCTCGATCTCTCACTCTCTCTCTCGGACTCCTGCCTCCCTCCGGAGAAGGTCACACACACACCAGTTGCCGCCATCCTGGATGATACTCCGCCGCTGCCCAGAAACAGAGTCTGAAGCTGGCCCAGCCGCCGACCCCAAGTGCATGAGGGATCCGATCCCAGCTCAGACCAGAAGAACCTTCTGGGTGCTGGTCCGGCTGAACTGTTGACTCACTGAGTCGTGTTGTCTTGAACAACCAAGTTTGGGGATCATTCATCATACACCAACAGTAACTGATACACTCATAATCATACAACCATTAGAGGTCAAGTCAGGACTCAAAGCCAGGTTTTTTTTTTAAGTTTATTTATTTTTGAGAGAGAGAGAGAGTGAGCGAGCATGAGTGGGGGAGGGGCTGAGAGAGGGAGACACAGAATCCCAGGCAGGCTGCCTGCTGCCAGTGCAGAGCCTGATGTGGGGCTTGAACTCATGAACTGTGAGATCATGACCTGAGCTGAAACCAAGAGTCGGTCGCTTAACTGCCTGAGCCACCCATGAACCCCTTGAAGTCAGGTTTCTTTCTTTTTTTAAAAAATTGTTTTATGGTTTTTATTTATTTTTGAGAGACAGAGAGAGACAGCACGAGCAGGGGAGGGGTAAAGAGAAAGGGAGACACAGAATCAGAAGCAGGCTCCAGGCTTTGAGCTGTCAGCACAGAGCCCAACACGGGGCTCAAACCCACAAACTGTGAGATCATGCCCTGAGCCAAAGCCGGATGCTCAACTGACTGACCCCCCCAGGTGCCCCAAAGCCAGGTTTTTTGACTCCCAAATCCATTCTCTCATCTCCTACATTCCTCCCCACCCCCCAGCTGCTAAAAATCCCTCACCAGCTTCCCGAACATCCAGTCTCCACCCTGTTTGGAAGGTGCCTGATCCCTGCGGTCACCCTCCTTGAGGCCTCGGGGCAGATCTGGCTCTTTTGTCCCCATCTGGTCCCTGAGCCCAGGTGGAGACGGAGCATTCACGTCAGCCACGTATCTCCCCCAGGCCTCCCCCCCTGCTCATCTGCGGAGCGTTTGCAGAAAGACCCTGGCGTTTCTACACGTCCGTATCAGCAGCCGTGATGAAAACCAGCTGCAGGGTTTAAAAATAACTTCCCCAGGCTGCAAGGGGGCCAGGTTCCCGGCTGGAGGGGGGGAGTCAACCCCATGGCGGGGGCACCACCTTCTGGGGAGACTAGCAGCCGCCAGGAGACTCCTGGGCCAGGCCCAACACCCTGCCTGCGGGCCCGCTGAGCCCAAGTCCCCGGGAGCAAAATCCACCCGGGGAGCCAGGCCCTCCTGTCGGAGAAGTCGAGGCAGGGCCCCAGAGAGCACCCCGGAGCAGGGACCTCGTCTTGCCCCCCAGTCAAGTGTTTCCTGTCCCCTCTGCTTCTCTTCTCTGGTCGTCACCTCTATAAATAAAAGATGGGGAGGCACCTGGGGGGTTCAGTCAGTTGAGCGTCCGACTCTTGATTTCAGCTCAGGTCAGGCTCTCACAGTTCGTGAGTTCGAGCCCCGCGTTGGGCTCTGGGCTGACAGTGTTGAGCCTGCTTGGGATTCTCTCTCTCCCTCTCTCTCTCTCTCCATCTCTCTCTGCCCCTCCCCTGCTCACTCACTCTCGCTTTCAAAATAAATTAATAAACTCTTTTTGATCAAGGTTTGGAGGGACACAACCCAAGCTCCATCCTCCTGGATGACTTTAGCCCATGAGCCTCAGCTTCCTTGGTCACACGGGCCCCACCTGACTGGGTGGCCCTACGGACCCGCAGGCCAGTGCAGGTGCAGAGCTGAGCATAGTGGCCAAACAGGAGCCAGCGCCTGGCAACCGTCCTTCCTTCTTCAGAGAACGGGGGCCATGGTGACCCCTGCTCTCTTCCTCTCCCTGATCCCAGCCCTCCTTCGGGCGCCCCGTCCTCCCCCTGCTCCCTTTGGGCCCCTGACCTGTGCCCCCACTCCCCCTCCCCCCGCAGCCTCGGAGCTGGGGCCGCTCTTGCCGAGACTCCGCCCACATCTGGCTCTGACAGCGAGCTGCCACCTTCTTACCCAGGTCACTGCTCACAACAACCCCTGGGGGCTGTTGGGGCTCCGGCAGCATCCCGGCGCCCAGACTGATACATGGCACACAGTAGGTGCTCAATAAGGAATAAGCAGCATTATTGTCATTCCCATTTTACAGAGGAGCAACTGAGGCTCCAAGAGGTTGTCTGGGAGCAAAGTACAGCCCTTGGAGGCTGAGGCAACCCAGGCTTGGGTGGGTGGAAAATCCCCCCAAGGTCCCAGAGGCAGGACTCGAACCCAGTTTCACCGGCACCAAAGCCTGAGCCTTACCTGTGATGGTGGCCCATCCTCCACCTCCTCTGGCTGATGTCTCCAACATCCTTGCACCCCAGACTCTGTCACGCGTGTGCCGTGTGGCCTTAGGTAACTCACACAGCCTCTCTGAGCCTTGGGCTCTGCGTCTGTACCAGGCAGAATTTCCCTCAGCTCATTTCTCATCCGGTGCCTCCCTATCTAGCGCTGGCTGTGGCATGCAGTCGGAGCCCAAGACGTCTTTGCTGATTAACTAATTGAAGAACCGAGTTTCCTTGAAGAGCCCAGAAGTAGCCCAGGAGCTCCGGGTGCCTGGCCTCCGGGAACGGATCCCTTCTCTCTCCACTTTAAAGAAGGAGAAATTGCAAAAGGCAGGAGGGCTGTTGGGTGTGCAGTTTCTGTGAGCAAGACGGCGTGGGGGGGAGCTCTGGTCAGCAGACACCTCCCCACCCGCCCCCCCACCCCCCGAGCCCAGACCCTTGGGAAAAAAGCCTTTTTCCTACATCAAAGAAGCAGCGAGTGGACGGGCATCAGCAGGCTCTGTCTGGAAATGAAATGTCGAAGGACTCGGTCCCGCAAGGTTGTGATCTCAGACTCGGGAGGGTCCGCATGAGCGGGGAACCCCAGCTCCCGGGTCCATGCTGCTGGCTGGGAAACGTCCCCATCCCCCCACCCCTCTGTGCCAGAGCGGCACCAGGCCCCGAGACCCCCACTCCCTTCCCCATCTGGGGGCAATCCAGAAGGTTCTGTATGGAATCCTGAGGCTCCGAGAGCATTCTAGAGCCAGGGTGGGTGGTTCCCGGGGATCACAGAGAACTTTCCAGAAAGATGGGGGTGCATCCAGCAGACTGTACTCCCCGTCACTGCCAGAGCCGGCATCAGAAGTGGCCATCCTTGCAGGAGCCGCCGGCCGGCAGCCTCTCTTTCTGTGCCGAAGAGAAGCTCTGGTCTCTCAGGACAGCGGGGCTCCCCCTGCTCTCCATCTCCAGGGCCCCCCGGCTCTGCCCAGGCTGCACATCCCATGGAGCCAATCCTGGCCCCCCAGGAGGTGTCCGGCTCACAGACGGGCTCGCCCACAGTGTCCCCGCCGGCACCTGCCGGGCTGGCTCACGCAGGGGCTGCACACGCTTGCTGTCCCCTGGTCCGTGGGAGCAAGCCTCTCTCTGTCACTTACACAGACTTTACAGACCCTTCCTGACGATCCCACCAGCACTGCTGGGCTGAGCGTCCCGTGGGCCTGGCCGAGGTCACGCACCCAAGCTGCCAGGGAGCGGGGACATGGCCCGGGCCATCGCACGGTGGCCCCGGCGCTTGGTGTGATGTCAGCTGCTGCCTTCTGGAAAGTCCTGCCAGTCTCTGAACAGGGGCTGCACGTGTTAACTCTGTGGTCGATCCTGGAGAGGTCTCTGAGGCCCCCTCGAGTGAGCCCCCCGCCCTGGGATTTCCGGAACTGGTGAAAAGGCTTGGGAAGCAGCCGGTGCCGCAAAGATAGCCCTTCCCGGCACGCTCAGGTCCACCAGGGACCTGGGCACACGCTTCCTCGCGTCCTTGATCGCACAGCTGGGCTCAGGGGGGCTCCCCACACCCCTGCACTCACGTGTGCTCACACATGAAACAGCCGGTCACACAGAGCCACAGGCTTCCCACTCAGGAGACCTCCAAGTGCCACCCCAGCTCATCCAGGCCAACGAGAAAGCAGGGCGGGGAGGGCACAGCTGGGGAGGGGTATCGGGGACAGAGGGAGAGCCCCTTCCTGGAGAGGAGCCCACTTAAGCCCTCCTCACCTTATCCCACTGAACCCCTGCAGCCACTCCTGGGGTAGCATTTCTATTATACCCGTTTTAAGGATGGAAAAACTGAGGCTCCAAGAAGAGATGTTGTTTGCTGGAACCAAGGCGGACAGTCTTGGAGTTCCACACTCCACAGTGGCTCCTGAAACACGACCAGCCCCCCAGCCCCCTCTGAGCCCCCAGCCGGCTTACCCCCTCTTTCGGATCCCTGCCTGCAAGGTGCTTGTTCCCCAGAGGCTGCTCGACCCGGCTCACAGGCGTGAGTCATCCCTCCAGGGCTCACAGCTCCACCTCAGCACGGGCACAGGTGGGGTGGGGGTCAGCTTGTTCCAGAGTCCCCGGGCCCCTGCCCCAGGCCCTTGTCTAGCCTCGCCCTTTGACCTCACAGACCAGCCACCAAAAAGGCCTGAAGGGTGTGACGGGTGCCCCACAGAGGACGTGGAACAGCCCTGGGGTGTGGGGCAGGCGGGGAGGGGCGCCGTGCCTACAGCGGGAACTCTAGGAACCCTTCTCTCAAGAATCTTTCTTTAAAGATTTTTTTAAATGTTTATTTATTTTTAAGAGGGAGACAGAGTACACGCGGGGGAGGGGCAGAGAGAGAGGGAGACACTGAGTCCAAAGCAGGCTCCAGGCTCCAAACTGTCAGCACAGAGCCTGAGGCGGGGCTCGAACCCCAGGAACCACGAGATCATGACCTGAGCTGAAGCCGGATGCCTGACCGACTGCGCCACCCAGGCCGGGCGCCCCAGTGAGATTCTAAATGGAGCTACTGAAGGTTCCAAATAGAACATTCCAAGGGCCCTAAATGGAGGCTCCCCTCCCCGGCGGGGGGTGGGGCTGGGGGGGTACACGGTCCATGTGCTATTCTTAGAGGTGGGGTCTCCTCTGGGCCCCGGGCGGGGGGATTTGCAGGCTGTGGTCGGTGGGCAGGACGGCGCGGGAGGAGGAAGTGGTGAAGGACAGGCCGCCGGCCGCATCTGAGCCTGTCCAGGCCCCGCTGCCCGGCCCTTATTTGGTAAGAGCCCGCGCTGCCCTGCGCTGGGACGCGAGCTGCGGGGGCCCCGGAGGCCCCGACACCTGCCAGGCCTGCGGCTGGCTCCCCCCACCCCGGGCCCCCTCCGCTGGAGGCCGGCCCTCCTGAGGCACGAGATCCCGCGAGGCCAAGGCCAAGGCCGCGGCGGCCTCCCTCGGATCCCAGCCTGGGCACGGGAGAGGGGGTCCCCGGCTTTTGCCCATATATGGCCGAGGAGAGGCCGCGGTGCCGGGCTGGGCCCGTGGGCCCCCGAGGTATTGTCTTAAGAGGGTGTTTGGCATCAGGCAGCGCGGCCTTGGATTCTTGTAAAATCCTGGCAGGAAAATCGTTTGACAGCCCTGCCAGTGTTCTGGGACCTCCTGAGCAGCTGTCCCCGAGGGCACGTGGGGTGCCAGCCGCCTGCCGGGCGGGGGAGCTCTGGCAGCGGCATGGGGCTGCCCGCTCAGGGTGACCAGGGCGGGCATGACCCCCCACCCAGGCCTCTCTGCCCCGACGGGCATGCACTTTGAGCGGTGGGTCCCTCAGAGGGCACGGGGAGGAAACGGGCATGGCGGGGTGCACGTGAGGTCACCATCGGCAGGGCCGCCCGGGCACCCTACCACGTGATTTGATGTGAAAGAACGGGCCCGTCTTTGTCACCCCGTCCACGCCTCTCGAGCCCCGAGGAGGCGACCGCTGCCCCCCTCATCCCTGCTGACAGATGAGGAAACTGAGGCTCAGAGAAGGAACCCTCCAGGAACCCTGGGCTCTTTCCCCAGCTCAGTGGGGAGCTCCTCAGGCCACGTCCATTGTTCACAAGCATGTCCTGGGCTCCGCTCTGGGCCGGGCATCATCCTAGGCTTGCGGCAGCTGCAGGAACCAGGTAAGAAACGGCTTGTCTGTAAGACATCCTGGCAAGTCAGGGAGATGGAGAAGGTCTGTCTGTGCAGACAGTCTTCAAACAGAGGCCCAAAGACAGGAAGGAGCCAATCCCAGGAAAAACACAGGTGGTGGTGCAGGCAGCAAAAACAGCCTGTGCAAAGGCCCTGAGGCAGGGAGAAGCATGGTGGGGCCTAGGCCAGCCAGGAGGCCAGTGTGGCTGGAGCAGAAGAGGCAGTCACAGGCGGTGATCACAGGAGCATCAAAGGTTCCCATCAGGAGGGGGGTGCTTTTCTTCCAGGAGCAGGGGGAGCTCCATTTTTAGTAGAGAGCTAGTTTAATCGTATGTGCTGTGTGTGTGAGACAGTCGTTTTCTTATCTAAGTCCCCAGCATCCCTGTGGGGGAGCAGAATCCTTATTCCCATTTTACAGATGAGGAAACTGAGGCCCTGAGAGCTGAAAGGACTTGCTGTGTCATTAACACGCGACAGGAATTCCTCCCTAAGCTCTGCCTTACGTCAGAGCCAGTGCCGGTGCAGACCGCCCTCCCTCACCCCCACAAGGCAGCAAAGCACCGTCCTTGGGGGTGGCCGGTCCTGTCCCCTTCCCACCTGCTGTCTCACCCACTGCCCCCGACACACGGCCCCTCGCAGATCGTGGGACGGACGTGCCCTTGGGTGCTGGGGATGTTCACTGCTCGGCACCCCAAGTCCTGGCTCCCGGGGGGCACCGTGGTCCCAGACTCACGAGGTCACGGGCCCCGCAGGTGGCCCACTCAGGGGCCCCGGGCTCCACTGGCGGCTCAGGCACAACCAGACACCCAGGCCTGCCGCGCTGCATGCCTGGCCCCACGCCCGCCTCCGCCTGCACCGGGAAGGGGCCGTGGAGACCAGAGCAAATAGCAACCTGTGTGGTGCCCGCCTCAGCCTCGCGCGGTGCCCGGGCAACGCCACTGCTCCCGGGCTGCCGGCGACCGCAGAACAAAGGGAGGGTCCGGGCTGCTGCCAGGGCTGTGGAGCGCGGGGGCCGGCCCGGGAACCGCCCCTGCCCCCGCTGGGGACTCTGAGTCCCGAGTCAGGGAGGCCTGCCTTCAAATCTCTGTGACCTTGAGCATGGGGGGGGGGGCATTTATTAAAGGGAAAGTGACGATAGCCAGCAACAGCCAGGGGTTTGCTGAATGCCAGGCTCTCTGCCAACCATCGCCTCCTGGAATGTTTGCGGCGTCCTCGGAAGAAAGGGCCATTAACTCTGTGCAGACAAGGAGCAAAGCCCAGAGACGCTGAGACAGCCACCCCGGGCCACACAGCGGCTGATGTTAGAGCAAGGAATTTGAGTCTAGAATCATTCGCTTCAGACCCACACACCTTCTCTGCAGAAGCGAAGGGAAGGATAGAAAAAGCCCTTGAAAGGAAGTGGCCACCTCCACGGGCTCGTGTCCCACATTTAGAACACGGCCATCTGGGCTGGCCTGTACTTTAGAGGCGGGGAGGCCGGCGGGGCCCCGAGAACAGGAGCCACCGCTCCCCGAGGGCTCACAGCACCGTCAACACTCACGGCAGCCTCGAACCTGCCACCCGGATGCGTCCGCTCTTGTCCCCTGCTCAAGAGGTAGAGGATCTCCTAGCTCTGTCCTGTGCCAGGGACGTCTCCAAAGTCTCATGACCTTGAAGCCATCGGTGCTGGACTGTCGCAATCCTTCTAGCGCTGCCAACCACGAGGCGGCTGGCATTTCTGCCCCGGGTTCACCCTGAGAGATTCCAGGCATCAGCTCAACGGCTCGGCTCCCGAGGAGGCCGCGTGAAGGGTGTTGGCTTGGCTCCTTGGGCAAACACACAGTGGGTTTGCTGGCCGGGCCCGCGGGCTGGGCCTGGCGGCCTCAACGCCGGCCACCGAGGGCAGGCCTCCAGGACGGTGGCTCGCCCACATTCCGGAACTGCAGGCTGGGGCATGCCTGCCAGGCAGCGGGCTCACATTTACCACCAAGCCAGAGCAGGAAGACGCCCTCTTCCCTTCAGATAGCATCCTGGGGACAGCACGCCCTGCGCAGAGCTGCGTGTCACCTTCCCTTTGGTGGGTGGTTCTGCCTTTGCGTTACAGGACAGCAGTGTGGAGGGGGGACCCCCCGAGTTTCAGGCGGGGCAGCCTGACCTCAAATCTCAGCTCTGCTGCTGAGCACCTGAGTGACCGCAGAGACAGGGCCGGACTCCGTGTGTCCCCAGCTCCCCGTCTGGGATGCAGGGGCCCATAGCACACACCCCTCTCTGCGGAGGGGAGAGGTAAAGCACATCCACCATTTCAAATGGCGCGAGCACTCCCCAGATGTTATGCCAGGACGTCTGGGGTTTGGGGTCTCTGTTTTTTCCATCTCCCACTTTTAAATAAGGCGATCGTAAATGCTTGGGTCCTTAGGGACCTGGAGACAACATGCTGCTCAGAGGGTGTGCGCAGTTTCACAGCCCTCGCTTCTCGCCCGGAGACTGACCTTCAAACCCGGCCCGGTTTACAGCAAAGCCGGTGTGTCATTTTCTCCACATTCCTGCCAGCACTGGGTTTTATCACTTTATCATTGTGTTTCTCACTGAATCGAAATGGCTTTGTCTGCATTTCTTTCTCTGCCGACAAGTCTGCGCGGTCTTCCACGGAACTGTTCGTTGTTTCCTTGGGCCTGTGGCCTCCTTGGCACGTTCCTCAAGTGGCATCTGCCACAGTCCCTTGTCAGGTCCGCACCGGAAGCATCTTGTGAGCAGGAGGGTGAGACAGGAGAAGTTGCAGCTTGGGAAGGCAGTGACAGAAAGCCTCCCCCTCCCCACCCAGCCCTCCCCTCACCTGAGTGCCCTCAGAGCCTCGCCAACTGCGGAAATCCTTTGCTTGGACCGGGGTTGCAGCCCCGAGCCTGAGGGCGGAAGAAACTAGAGGAATCAGCTGCATTTTCAGAACGACAGGCCAGTCAGGGAGGCAGAAGGTGGACAGCATCCTGCACTCGTGACCACTGCCCCCCTGCAGCCCCTGCCCGCTCTCCCAGGACCCCTTCCAAACTCCAGGGTCAGAGAATAAGCCCCTCCGCCAAGTGGTGAGACGGTGATGACTAGATCTCTTTACTCCTTAATCCCTCAGGCTCCTGGGGCTACTTAGCCAGACGCCTGGAACTCCTTCTCGGGGCCTCCCTCACCTGGAATCATCCAAGGACCTCAAAATCATCCTCAACAAGTCGGGGCGCAGCCAGTTCCCCAGCCCACATCACTGCCGTGACAGTGGCCCGCCACCACACAGGGTCGCTGTTGGAGACAGGGCCCAAAGTCCCTCGGACGCCCATCGGCTTTGCAGGGACCCTGAGCTGCTTGTCCCCCCGCCGGGGTCTCGGAGGTCCCCCACCCTTGAGACTCCAGTTTACAGCTCACAGGGAGCAGGCACTCCTGGACATTGAGCAGAACGACAAGTCACATCCCATCCCACATGCCCTGGGGCCCCACACCCAGCACCCTGCTGACCCTGCCCAGAAGCCCCCTGGGGGGGCTGGCCAGCAGCAGGGCCCCTACTTTGACACAAAGGAAACCTGGGCCCCCACAGAGTAAGTTTTCCAACATCACCTGGCCCTTGGCCCCAGGTCAAGCCGAGACCCTGTGTCTGGACTCCCTGTCCAGTGCTCTTACCTACCGCCTTTACATTGAGTGAAAGTCCTCTTCTGGGCCCAGGAAGTCGGGCAGGACGTGATCCCGCCTGCCTCCTGGCTTCATCTGACCTCTTCATCCAGGTTCAAAGTCCTCTCCCACCTGCCTGTGCTCCCTCCCCCTCCCCACAGTCTCCAGGGAGTCCTCTGCTCCCTGCCCCCTGCCGCCCTTCTGCATAGGTCACTGGGGGCCAGGTCCTTCTCAGATGTGCGGCCACTACAGGCCGTAGGGGGGGAGCGGAGTCCCTGACCCCGCCCACTGGATTCAGGGGCACCCCCACCCCCTGTGACACCAAAAACGTCTCCAGACGCTGCCCTCTCCATCTTCGGATGGCCCACAGGGGCCCTGCCGGACCTCAGCCAGCCCCTCCCCAGCTGTCCCCTCCGCAGCCTGGATCTCTTGTCCCATTCCTAGTCCCTCACACCCTTGGGGCCTCTGGAGGGAACACCCCCCTCGTTTATCCCAAATCACTGCTTCTGTTTTCCACTTAGAGACGTGTCTGTGTGTCTGTGTCTTGGCTCCATGGCCCCCACTCACACACCCCTGCCCAGGGCCCTGAGAAGCCCCACCCCTCACACCCCTGCCCAAGCCCCCATCTCTGGGCCCTGGGCACCCCCCCACACAAACCAGACACCCCTGCCCCAGGCCCTGAGCAGCCCCCACTCACACACCCCTACCCCCAGGGCCCTGAGCAGCACTCCCCTACACACACCAGACTCCCCTGTCCCCGGGCCCTGAGCAGCACCCCCCTACCCCCTTGTCCCCCAGCCTTTCTGGGGTTCCTGGGGCCAGAAGCAGCCACAGGCCGGGCCCTAGCAGCCAGGCCAGGCTCAGATGCTGAGGCCCGGGGTCTAATTATAGAAGGCAGGTTTTGAAAGGAAGTGGCTGTTCCGATGAACACCCTGGGGTTTGCTCACCCCTCGCTGAGACCGTCCCCCCCAGAGGAAATGCGTGAAATGAATTCAGCTGCCAGGCCAGGGGGGCCCCTGGCCCCCGGGGCTCAGGGCTGGCCCAGGACCTGGCTCCGCCTCCCTCGGGCCCTGTCCACTTGAGCAAGCCCTGCCCTCCCAGCACCCTGGATGAGGAGACAGGGACCCGGCCCAGATCTGGTTTTCAAAGGGGCTGTGAACCCTGGTGCTTCGAGCGGGGACACCAGAGCCAGGAGCTCTCTGAACCTCAGTTTCCCCATCTGCCGAATGGGTTGATGGGAACCGTGCCCCTCAAAGAGCCTTTGGGAGGTCTCAGGGGTGACATCCACGCCGCCAGCTGGACAGAGCCTGGCACGGAAGCGAGCTCCGTGGGTGCCCCATGTGGTCGGACTGGCAGGGCCCAGTCAAAGTGAGACTACGGGGCCCCTTGCTCAAAAGATACAAAAAACATCAAGATGGGGAGAGCGGAGTGTCAAACCTGGTGCGGGCGCCCGGCTGAGCCCTGGGTGACCGCCCAGGCCGCACACCTGTGAGGCGGAGGGGAGGCCCCCGGGGTGGGAGGCGGCGGGGGTGGGGGGCTGCTCCTTACAAGGAGGGGTCCCCCTGCACGACCCTCGTCAGCGGACCTCCACGTCCAGCGTCAGAGCCCGGCCGGTTGTGAGAGAAGGCTCCCGTTGCAGCTGTCAGGACGGCGCGCACCGAAGGGGGCTGTGAGCCCACAGTCATCACCGATATTTGGGTAAAACCAGGCGGGGGGCCGAGGCTCCCGCCTTCTCTCCCGGCTGAGGGGGGCTCTGGGGGGGCCGGGGAGCCTCAGCAGAATTCAGCTGTATGTGTAACATTTTCTTTCTGAAAGACAAAGAGATTGGCCACTTGTGACAAAATCGTAAGAATGTTTAACTCTGGGTGGGGAGAGGGGCTTTACTCTTCCCTGAAGTTTTCTGTATCTTTTCTACTGTAAAAGCAGAGTTCACCCCTTTGAAGAGTTTGAAAGCCATCGGATTAGAGACACCTATTCGTGGGGCACCTGGCGGCTCAGTCAGTTGAGCTTCCAACTTCGGCTCAGGTCATGATCTTGTGGTTTGTGGGTTCGAGCCCCGCGTCAGGCTCTGCGCTGACAGCTCGGAGCCTGGAGCCTGCTTCACATTCTGTGTCTCCCTCTCTCTCTGCCCCTCGCCTGCTCACATTCTGTCTCTTTCTCTCAAAAATAAATAAACATGAAAAAAATTTTAAACAAGATGTAATTCACTTTCCATAAAAGGCACCCCTTCACAGCGTCCAATGCCGTGACCGCTTGCCTGGGCACCTGTCCCCGGGATCCAACCCCAGAACATGCCCATCACCCCGGAAGGACCAGCCGTGCCCCGTACCCCCTCCGGTTCCCTACTGGGGCCCCTTCTCCGGTTCCCTCTCTCTCGGCGACTCCGTTCCTGCTTTTCTTTCAGTTTCTGTTCGTGTGTCTGCCTGTGAGTCGCTCCGCTGCTTTCTCACACGCGTTCTGCTTTTCTCTGTTTCTTTTTTTCTCCCTCTTTCATTCTGAAGGGGACACAGGCAAACCCCAGAAAACAAATAGAAAGCAACCAGAGGGCATGCTCAGTGCTCTGGAGACAGACAGGGTGGGGAGAGAGAGTGTCTGAGGGCCCCAGCCGGATGGGGCAGCCACAGGGACCCCTCTGAGGAGGGGACGGGGAGGCCAACGCCACAGGAAGAAAAGCAGCCACTGCTGAGACGCATCCAGGCAGAAGGGCAGCATGAGCAAAGGCCCTGGGGCAGGAAAGAACCTCAGGGGACAAGCCAGGCAGAGACAGGGGAGTGAACAGGGGCCTCCCTGGGTACCAGGCTCCCAGGCTTTGAGGCAGGAGCCTCAGCCGGCCCATGGCCAGTAAGTCACAGATGAACCTCAGAGAACCTTCCAGCATCCCCACAGGCGGGGGGGACAGACCACATGCTCAGCACGAGGGACCCTGAGGTAGACAAGATCCACCTTGGCCTCGGAAAGAGCCTGCGGGGGAAAAGCTCAAAACAGTTTGTGGGTTTGATGAACTCAGTTATTCGCTTCAGAAACACCAAGCGTCTGCTGCCGATGCGGGTGCCTCCCGGGGCTTGGAGTCTAGAAGCATCAGCTCAGCCCTCGTCCTGACCACGCGGCAGAGAAAGGCCACTGCTGAGATGGCCATTCAGCCAGCCAGCGCACAGCTCCGGGGCTCCCTGCCCCCAGTCCCCGGGGTGTCAGCTCAGTCTCCCTCTCTGGGCCTCCGTTTGAGAAGGGATGGCAGTGCTGGGCCCCTCCCCCCACCCTGCCGTTCGGAGAGCCGCCCCTGGCCAGCTGGTGGGGAGCCCCGGGGGCGGGGTCAGGCCGCTGGGGGCGGGGAGGGCCTGTGCAGCCGCTGGAGGTTGGCTGGTGTCCTTAAGTCACCGAGGGCAGCGCCAGGCCGGCTGGCTGGAACCCAACAGCCTGAGTCTTATTTGTGATGCAAATGGCTGGCAGTGGCTTGGGGCCAGGGCACACGTCCCCAGCCCGGGGGCCCAGCTTTTATTCTGAGCAGAGCAGGGGGAGGGGAGGCGGGGGACCTCCCCAGGCAGCCTCCAGGGCCCCTTCCAGGTGGGTCAGGGGTGAGTGGGGACCCCAGGGCAGAGACACATTTCTGGAGCCTGGGGCTGGGGCCGCCTGACACGTGGTCCCTGAAACCAGTGGGAAAGTGGCAGAGGGCTCCGTCCCTGGGGTGCAGAGGTCACCTCCCCGGCCTTTTCCCTGGGATCCCGCAGAAATCAGGACACCACCGTGTCCCAGCCAACGCTTCCTGGCCAGTCCTCAGTGCCTCTCCCGCCTCTCCTGGTCCCCTGCCCATCTTTCTCGGCGCTCAGGGCCTCCGCCAGCCTTTCCTTCCACTTGGAGCGCCTTCCCCACCACTGACACCGTCCCACTTCGGGTCTCTGGCCCTACAACTTTGTGTGTACTTGTGCCCCAACCTGCATGAACTTCGGGCTGCACGGAACCTGCACCTGGCCCCAGTGGGGGGAAAATGTCCCCTGACACTCCCTTCCCCGGTCCCGGATTACCTGAGTCGTCCCCGGTTAGGTCATTAATTCATTCAACAAATATTTACTGAGCAGCCATTACATGCTGGGCACTTTCCTGGGCACGGGAGCTAGAGGAGGGAACAAGGCGGGCAGAAATGCCTGCCCTAGGGACCTACATTCTACGCGGGGGCACTGACAGGCAAGCAAGGAATATTCAAGTTATAATAACTGGTAAACGCAGGCTTGAGGCTTGATGATAGTGACAGAGAAAAAGGAGCAGGGGAAGGGAACACGGGCTGTCATTTTTTAATGTTTATTTATTTATTTTGAGAAAGAGAGTGTGTGTGTGAGTGGGGGAGGGGCGGGGGCAGGGGACAGAACCCCAAGCAGGCTCATTGCTGTCAGCACAAAGCCCAACAGGGGGCTCGATCTGGAGAACCAGGAGCTCGTGATCTGAGCCGAGATCGAGAGTCAGATGTGCAACTGAAGGGGCTGTCATTTTCCATGGGGCCCAGGTAAGAGGGGGGCCATGTGGATACCTAGGGATGAGCGGTCCAGGCGACGGGAATAGTAGATGCAAAGGCCCTGTGGCAGAGGCTCACCTGAGAGGCCTCCACGCTTCTCTGTGGTGTTTATCAGCCGGCAATTAAGTAGTTATTCCAGCGATGGCTTCCACAGTTTCTGTCTTACCCACTAAGACCTTGTATTTGGTAGTTGCTCAGTAAGTAAATGGAGAAAGCATTCTGTATGTGTCTCTCTGAAGGGAGGGAACAGGGCTGGTGACACACTGGAGCCCCGCCCCCACCCCCGACACCCCGAAGCTCTCAGGCTGGGCTCACTGGGCACCGGGCACCTGTGCTGGGAATGGGGCGTGGCCTAGGGGACCCCAGGCAGCTTTCCCAGGAGCCTGGGGGGCGGCAGGCACCAGCAGCTGGGAGCCAAGCAGGAAAACAATGGGGGGAAGACTCCACGGTGTCCCAGCCCGGCTTGAGGCACACGTGAGCCCCCTGTAGACACCCCAGAAACAACCAGGAAACCATTTCAGGGGGGCCAAGTTCCTGCCAGGTCACTGGATTCGGGAAATGAATTTTAAAAGCATAGCCCTCAGGCCCCAAGTAATTATCGCCTTCCACTCCCCTCTCCCCCCCCCCCCCCCCCCCCCCCCCCCCCCCCCCCCCCCCGCCCCGCCCCTGCCCCTGCAGGGGAGGTCCCAGCAGCTCAGGTGCTCAGGGAGCCAGTGTCAATGTCAGACCCCGCAAGGCCCCATCACCTTCTGCCCTGGCCCAAGTTGGCAGACAACCGGATGTGACTCCCACCTGCGACCCAGGCGGAGGGAACAGAGACGCCCCACCCACGTGGGGGGACACCTCTGCCTCTGGCCGACAAGCGGGGAGAGCGAGCTCTGGGGGCACCGAGGGGCAGCCCTTGGAGGCGTGTTCAGGGCACATGCACCTGCTTGATTCGGGCGAGAATGCAGAATGCAGGTGTCCAAACAAGAGGCACCAGGTGCCCCCAGGGAGAGAAGTGGGGGCTGGGGGAGGAACGGGATGGGGGAGATTGCTCCATGCCCCCTGGGCAGCGCGCTGGTAAACAGCTAGAGGCTGCGCACACCGCCAGCCTGGGGTGCCAGGGAAGGGCGGGGACCCGTCTGTCCCCTCCCTCCCCACTAAGCCAACCCTCCGGCAAGCCAGCCCCCCCCCCCCAGGAGGCAGGGTGGGCGCAGACAGCCGGGAGGGGCAGGTGGAGGCTCAGGGCAGTGTCACGGTGTCACGCGCTATTCTGGGCCACCGGGCAGAAAGGGGTGGAAGTCACACTGGGGAAGGTCTCTGACCCCAGGGGTGCAAACGCAGAGGTGCGGGGGGGAACGGTGCACAGGAAAGGGGACAGAACAAAGATGCCAGGGAGCGCTCCAGTCGGTGCCATGCTCCCGACACCCAGGGGCTGCTGCGAAGCAGCGGCCCTGGCGCCCATTTTCATTTGGGTGGGGCTGGGGGAGGGGCTAACGCCTCCTCCCCCCACCCAGCTGCACCCCACCGTGCCGCCCTCCCCCTCCAATCCGGACCACACTCTGGCTTCACGGGCCTCCCAGGGGTCCATCCTGGCTGGGCACATCCAACTTCAGGGCATTTGCACACGCTGACCCCTCCAGAACGCTCTTCCCACCGCTGCCTCCACATGTGACTTCGGTCCAGTGGTGAGATCCACCTTCTCGCCGGACCCCCGATTCTCCTCCATTGACTCCTTCACGAACCTGTAACTCTGTGATTTCCCTGCCCTGTGCCTGATCAGGCCAGCTTCGTCCTCACCCTCGCAGTGGCCGCTCCCTCCCCAGGGCCTGGCACAGAGGAGCGCCTCAGGCATTTGTGGAAGGCACAAAAGGACCTGGGACCACCTGGGACCTGGGGACGGGGAGTCGGGAAGGGCGGGTGCCGCAGGGGAAAATGAGGGCACAGTTACAGAATGTTGGCAAAGGTCTGCAGAAGCCCCTGCGCAAGGGGGCAGGTGGGAGGTCCGGCCCTGTTTTCCCTTCTGGTGGCGCAGCACCTGCAGGGTAGGCTGGGGGAAGGGCCCTGGGCAAGGCCAGTGCAGGCGATTCAGAGTCTGCAGCGAACCCAGAGCCCCCTGCCCCGGGGCCATGTCACCAAACTCACGCGAGAACAATAGGAAGCCTTTCCCTACTCAGAAGCCTGCTTGACTGGGACACAGAGTAAATAGACTGGTATTTATACCCGGCCCCACCGCGGGGGTGTGCTTAGCCCCGAGGCAAATATGGTCAAACTGAGTTCGGAGGCCCTTGGGGAAGAGCAAGGCTGTCCCCAGAGGCGGCGGGGGGCATCCACGTCCCACACTCCTGTGGACGACTTTGATGATGGGGGGAGGGGCTGCAGGGGGGAGGGAGGTCACTCTGCGTGCTCTGCTCGCACCCAGAAGAGGCAGCTCTCCTCCTCTTTCCCGGGTCCAGAGCCGAGGTCGGGGCAGCCACGTCTCCCGTGAACTTTCTCACGAAGACGCACCCCGTGCTACCTCGGGCGACTTCTCAGCTCAGAAGATTATTTCATTTAAATTCTTCAGAATCCATATGATCAGCGAGTGTCCTGACTCACCGCTGCCAGGTGCCAGGTCCGCCTCTGTCCCCAGACCAAGACGGGGGACAGGTATCAAATGAGCAAACAAGTAAGTGCGCTGAGAAAAGTAAACCCTGACAGGTGCTCTGAGGGAGGGGGGTGGGGAGCAGGGTGCAGAGTGGAGGGGGGCAGGGAGCCGGCTCTGGACGGGCACAGCACAGAACAGCTGCAGGAAGGGCCCCTCAGGGCAGAGAAGCAGCGTGCAAAGGCCCTGTGGCCACCAGCCCAGCTCCTCTCTGGTTGCCTAGTTCTGCTGGTTTTTTGTTTCCTTGTTGACCATCTGTCTCGCCCAGCAAACTGGAAACCCCACGAGGGCAGGAATTTCCTTTGCTCCTCGCCACCCCTGCGGAGGCTAGAACCACTAGTACCTGTCTGTATACAGCAGGCGCTAACACATATTAGCAAGGTTCGCTGAACGCAGAAGCGGCCAGTGGGCTGGCTGTGCGCCACGGGGGCAAGTGGCAAAGCAAACACGGAACAGCGAGGTCCCACAGAGAAGGCCCTGCTGCCGCGTCCCCTGTTCTGGCGGAGACATCGGAGGGATGAGCACAGGCGTTATCACCGGGGACGTGGGATTGGAGGGAGTTTCTCCGGCGCTTCTGCGGACTTCTGCCTCCTTCCCACATTTCAGTGTGAGATTACGTTTATTTTTAATCTCTTCGGGTTTTTATAATTTGTATGCATTTGTGGGACCACATTCAAACAAAGGATCAAGTCAGAAGAAAAGTCCGTAGTCACCAGACATAGCTGCCCAATCTGCCCTGAGTTGTGGGACCGCGCCATTCGTCGGAGCCTGGCCCTGCCCTGCGTCCCCCTTCAGGGTACACCTGATGGCTGGGGGTGACTGTCCTCCCCCCAGCCCCCTGTGTCCACCCGCATGCCACCGAGCAGGAGGCTGTGGGCTGGGGTGACAGAGTGTGGGTAGAGGGGCCTCGGAGAGGGCTGGGTCCCCAGCCTTGTGACGAAGGACGCCTCCCCCGTGTGACCCGGGGACACAGCCCAACACGGTGACTCACTCCCTGTGGAGGGCTGTCCCTGCCCCTGCCCATGACCTCTACCCTGTGAGGCCAGGAGGCACTGGGCACCGAGAAGGATGGGGTGGCCATCGAGTACGTCATCCAAACTGGAAATGACCCTCCATTGCAGATCAGTGCAGGGAGGCCCCCAGAATTCTGGGTTTCCGTGGTGATTTCTGTTGCTTTGTTCTGGAATATTCTGTCACAGTTGCTCCTCACTTTTCCAGCGCCACTGCCTTGCTGGTTTCCTAGGACCCGCCTGGTGAGTGGCACGCAGCCCCAGCCCCGCGGGCGTCCCTGTGGGCTCGCCTCTCCTGGACCCTCACGTGAGCGGAAGCGCACCAGATGCCGCCCTGCCACGGGCTTCTTTCACTGAGCGCCACGATTTCAAGGTTCTTCTGTGTTGTTGCCTCTATTAGAATGCCCCTCCTTTTTATGGCCAAATAATATGCTTGTTTTATGGAGAGACGGTGTCTGTTCACCGTTCAACTGATGCACACTCCGGTCGCTTCCACTTTTTTGGCTATTTGAATAGCGCCTCTGTGAACAGTCACGGGAGAGACTGTGCGGACGTTTGCTCTAACTTCTCTCGGAAGGACACGGGGGGCGGGACTTCCGGGGCAGGTGGTAACCCTAGGTTTGATCGTCTCAAGGCTCTCCAGGCCGTTTTCTGCTCAACACTCCCACCTCCTCCATGTTCCGGCCCACCAGCACCCGCCCACCTG
Organism: Helogale parvula; assembly: GCA_004023845.1. Classification (NCBI taxonomy): domain Eukaryota; kingdom Metazoa; phylum Chordata; class Mammalia; order Carnivora; family Herpestidae; genus Helogale; species Helogale parvula. The sequence continues at coordinate 20,785 of PJEM01017777.1, forward strand.
CCAACACCCACCGACCTACCAGCACCCGCCCACCTGCCAACACCCGCCAACACCC
>PJEM01017778.1:0-20837 GCA_004023845.1 Helogale parvula
GTCCCTCACTCTCCCCCACTCTCTTTCCCCCTTCCTCTCCCCATGGTCTCCTGCCAGGTGTCTCCTGTTACACCTATGAATGCAAACATATGGTATCTATCCTTCTCTGCCTGACTTATTTTGCTTAGCACGGTCCATCCCTCGAGGTCCATCCACTTTGCTACAAATGGCCATATTTCATTCTTTCTCATTGCCATATAGTACTCCATTGTATATATATACCACATCTTCTTGATCCATTCATCAGTTGATGGACATTTAGGCTCTTTCCATGATTTGGCTATAAAATGAAAATCTGGAAGAGGCTGAAAATATGAGCCTCTCTTCAAAAGAGAATAGACTCTTCATTGCCTACTCAGCAGACATTTATTTACTCACCTTTCCCCCTGACCACTAAACCTCAATTCTGTAGCAGATGGAAATCACTTGATATCAGAGAACTTGTTCTTTTATTTTAAGTTTATTCATTTATTTTGAGAGAGAGACAGAGAGAGACAGAGAGACAGAGACAGAGAGACAGAATCTCAAGCAGGCTCTCCACAGTGCAGAGCCTGTATTCACACACACGGTGAGATCATAACCTGAGCTGAAACCAAGAGTCAGACACTTAAATGACTGAGCCACCCAGGCACCCCTAGAGAACTTGATCTAACACCTAATATGAAAGAATAAATTATGATTAGTCAAACCTATTCATAGTAATTCCTTTTCCCTTTACCAGTAATTGGTCTAGGGGTAGACATGCAACTAAATTAGGCCAATGAAATATAAAGGAAAATCTTAGAGTAGCAAGTCTGAGGTATTCTCTTCTTATATACTCAAACAGAACCATAAGAGGAAAAATCCCCTTTGTTCTCAAATCTCTTTTCCTTTAAAAGGATGCTGTGAGCTGCCATAGCTATCTTGTGAGCCTCAGGTACAAGCACAAAAAAATTAATAAACAACAATAGAAACAACCTATGTACTTAATGAAAAACAGTGAGTTGCTGAATGACATCTGATTTAGTCAACAATTAATATCCTTATGGTTAAAGTCATGTTACCTGATTTTCTGTTACTTTCAGTTGTGTTTGAATACACCATGTAAATATGTGTTAAAAAACCCCTTTTTTCAAATAATATTCTAAAGTACCATAGATTAAAATCTACTTCTAGTATTTCTTACCTTTCACTTTTTTTTCCTCCTCAGAAATACACTTGGAAGGGCAAACAAAAGCCTCAGCTGATTTAATAAAGGACACTGACACTAATGTCTCAAAGAATTTTGTGGTTGGAAAACCTGCAAAAGTGATTTTCAATTTAGACCCAGCTGTACTGAATTCAAAGCGAGAACAGCCATGGAAGAAAAACTTTTATGAAAGAGTGGAGGCAAGAGCCCAGGCAATGCAGCAGAAAATAACAAATAAGGATAATCTGAAGAAAGAACTAGAAAAAAAGGCTGAAGAAAAACTTCATAGGGATAATTTGGCCAAAGAGTGGTTTAATACTGAAAAAATGACACTTAACACTCGTGCATATTTGCTTGATAAACTTCTACCCACCTTAGTTCCTGGAGTGGAAAAATTGTTAATGCAAGTGGAAAAGAAGCAAAAGTGGGCAGAAGCTGATATTACAACTAAGTTTGATCCAATTAATCATTTGGGGGAATACTTAATGAGAAACAATCCTTCTTATTTCAAAGACTCAGGACTGTCTGGTTATCAGAAGATGATGAGGGATGTCACAGAAGACCTGAAGATACACATTCCCAACACTACTGGCAACAGGTACAATTTTTTTTTTTTTGAGAAAGAGACAGAGCAAGCATGAGCAGGGAGAGGCAAAGAGAGAGAAGGGAACAGAGGATCTGAAGCGGTCTCTATGCTGACAGCCCAAGGCCCAATGTGGGGTTCAAAGTCACAAAGTACAAGATTTGACCTGAGCCAAAGTTGGTCACTTAACCAACTGAGCTACTCAGGCACCCTATAATTTATTGTATTTTCAGTTGATGATCTAAGTCCTTTTGTTGAAAGGAAGTAGAATAATAACATAATCATACATTTAAGACCTAAATATTCAAAAAGCATTTATTGAGCTGTTATAATGTGCTTCACTATTTATGAGGAACTATGAAAATTAATGAAGCATATTAAATAAATTCCCTGAACTTGTGGAATTAGGTATCTTACTATGATCCAAAGTATATATTTATTTGTTTATCATCTGTCTCCCTGCACTGGAAAGTAAGCTATGTGAGAGGAGGGACTTCTTAAAAATTTAACTTTTCAGATAGGCAGCATATTCACCTGGTTCAAAGTCAAAACGTATTAAGAGTTATATAATGAAAAGGTCTCACCCATTCTTATCCTCCTTCTACCCAACACCCCTCCTCTGCTATAAATAACCAGCATTCTTCATTGTCAGTGGATTTTTTTCCAGTTTCTTTATACATACAGAGGCAAATGCAAATTTGGATTCTAAATTTTCTTCTTATTATGTAAGAGTATCTGACTGAGTTACAAGTATTTTCTTCTGCTTTTCATTTATCGTTTGTCATGCAGAAGATTTTATTTCTATGTGGTTGAATTTACTTACTTTCATTTTATGGCTTAGAGTCATTGTTGCATTTCAAGATATTAAAAGAATCCTCCCATGTTTTCTTCTGGAGTTTTAATATTTTAGTTTCCATTTTAGGGATTGATCCATATGGAATTTATCCTAATATAAGATGCAAGATATGAATCCAACCTTTTTCTTTCCAATGGTTACATACCAAAAACAATTGTCGAATAGTATATTTTGCTCCACTGTTTTGAGATGAAACTTTATTTACTAAATTCCTGTATATTTTGGAGTGTTATTTCTGGATCTTTCTGTCATATCCCACTGACTATTTCCCAGTTTGTGCACCACACCACACTGCTTGAATCATTGAGACTTTTAAGTATACAGACAGTCCTCAATTTACACTTAGGATTTCTTGACTTCACAATGGTGTGAAAATGGTATGTGTTCAGTAGAAACCATACTTTGAGCTAGAATATGTAGTATGATGCTCTCTCATAATGCTGGGCAATAGCAGTGAGCCACAACTCCCAAAACCATGTAACTATGATACCTTCACGGTATCATACACTTACATACATTACACACATATATATCATACACTTAACATACAGTACATACACACATATACTTACATACATTACATTAGATATATTACATACTTACAACCATTCTCTTTCAGTACAGTGTTCAATCAGTTACATGAGTTATTCAATATTTTTTTTAAAAGTTTATTTATTTTGACAGAGAGAGAGCATGAGTGGGGTGGGGGGCAGAGAGAGGGAGAGAGAGAGAATCCTAAGCAGGCTCTGCACTGACAGTGCATGGCTTGAACTCATGAACCACAAGATCATGATCTAAACTGAAACCAAGAGTTGGACATCCAACTGACTGAGTCACCCAGGTGCCCCAAGATATTCAACACTATGTAAAATAGGTTTTGTGTTAGATGATTTTGCCCAGTTGTAGACTAATGTAAGTGTTCTGAGCACATTGAAAGTGGGCTTAGGCTAAACTGTGATGGTGGGTGGATTAGGTGTATTAAATGCATTTTCAACTTAGGATATTTTCAACTTATGGTGGGACAAAACCCTCTCATAGGTCAAGGAAGGTCTGTATTTCAATAAAATCTGACTGTGCTGGTCCTCATTATTTACTCTTCTTTTATTCTAGTGTTTTTACTTTTTAATATGAACTTTAGGATTGATTTATCTACTTGAAAAAAAAAGGAACAGCAAAACAAACCTTATAGGAATGTTTATTGAAATCTGCTTATATTAACTTAGGGAAAAATCAACATCTTTAATAATGACATGTGTTTCTGACAACATGTATCTTTTCATTTGCTCTTCTTATTTTGTATTCATCATTGTTGTCTTAAAGTTTTGTTTTTTTCATTTAGGCTTACATCTCTTGTTAAATTTATTACTAGTTATTTTATTACTTTTTATTCCCATTGTAAATGGAAATTTCTTATTTTATTAAATTTTCTATTTATATGTAGTTTCTATTTATATCTATTAATTTCTGTATTTTTTATACTGTGCTACCTTACTAAGTGTAATTGTTTATAGAAAAATTTTAGTTGATAATTTGGTTTTCTGGTGAGGCAACCATATTATCTGCAAATAATAGGAGTTTTCCTTCTTTTCCAATTTTTATACTTGTAATATCTTCCTTTTACCTTGTTATGTTGGCTGTTACTTCCAATACAATGTTAAATAACAGTGATGATATGGGCTTCCTTGTCTTGTTTATGACTTTGGTACAAACCCTCTCTTATCTCTCCATCCATCAATGGTTTTGGAGAATAGATTTCTTGTTCAGTCCCCTGTGAGTGTTTTTACTCTTTCTCTCTCTTTCTCTCCAGCTCCTTTTGAGGGGAGTGCTTTTCCTGAATGACCCTGATGTGCTGCATTCCCTCCAATTCTCTTTCTCTGTCTGCCCTCTCTCTGCAAAAAACAGCTCCCTACACTCCACAGCTTTTCTCTTTCACAGTTTACCTCTTTGCACCTTGTTCTGCCAAGTTCTATGGCTCAAGTTATGCAGATTGTTGTCTTAATCAGAGGTCAATATCCTAGGTGTTCAAAATGGTTTGATGTTGATCCAGCTGCATTTCAGGCATAAGACAAGCTCAGGATTTCCATACTGCTCTGCCATCTTAACTCCTCCCCCTACCCCCAATTTTGTTGACCTTCTCAAAGAACCAGCTCCTCGTTTCATCTGTTCTATTGTTTTTAAATTTTAAAAAATTCATTTAGTTTTTCAAACAAAAGGTCTCATATATTACCAAACCAACCTACTGGTGCAGAAGCATAGTAAGAGAGAAAAATCATTTCCCTGATAAAACATGTCTATTGTATAGGTAGCAGTAATGTTTACCCAGTCCTAGGATACAAACACATGGCCTTCATACAGCATAAATATGTGTGCCACCTCATGTGTGATCCCCTATAGTCCCTAACTTGGTTCTTCTCCAATGCCTCCTCTTGAAGTTGTACATGATTTTATTACTAGTTTCATCTGATTCCACTGAAGAATGGGACGATTCTGCTTTTGTTTCTTGGCCAAGAATTGCTTGATCCTGAAAGTCTTGTGAGAAGACTTGGCAGGGAACACTCCACTGCTGCACACACCATTATGACAGAGAAAAGGAAAGCTGTTCTTTTTCTTTTTAATTTTATTTTTAGTTTCTATATTCTTTATTTCTGCTCTAATCTTTATTATTTCCTTCCTTTTGCTGGGTTTGGATTTTGATTGTTCTTTTCTTTCTAACTCCTTTATAGAATGATTTTTAAAGCTCAAGAATGATTGTTAATTTTGTCAAACACTTTCCCAACACCTGATCATTTGATTTTCACCCTAGACCTGTTAATGATGAATTCTATTAATAGATTTCCTAATTTTGAGCCATTGGAATCCCTAAAATAAATCACATTTGATTGCTATGTATTTGGTTACATTGAAATATGCTTCCTATTATAAGACAAAATTAATGTTTAATTCTTTCCTTTTAATTACAGATTCAGAATATTGTATTTTATATCTCTATGTATCTATGTGTCTACCTATTTATCTGTCAATAGTCACCTGGAGGGGCAACAAATGAAAGATATTTTTCCCTTTTGGGGGAAGAGTTCTTTTTGAGTATCATAATGGACACATTGATTTTAATGTATATTCAATGTATTTTAATCTGTTACAGTTACTCTTTCTTTTTTCTTTTTTTAATGCTTATTTATTTTTGAGATAGAATGAGTGAGACAGAGTGCAAGTGAGGGGAGGGAGAGAGAGAAGGAGACACAGAGTTGAAGCAGGCTCCAGACTCTGAGCTGTCAGCACAAAGACCCACGTGGGCCTTGAACTCATGGACCTGAGCCGAAGTCAGATGCTTAACTGACTGACCACTCAGGTACCCCAATAGTTACTTTTTCTTTTCGATCCTCAGTTTGACCCAACTTTGGCTCCTGTGTTCTTCCAACATTACTCTTTTAGTCTTTGAAAGCTTCATGCATTTTTTAAAAAGAATTTTTAGTTCCTTTTAATAGGGATCACTCATCTGGGAGCTAGGAATGCTCATAAATATTGTATTACCATTGCTTTAGGCTCTTTTGGGACTAATAGGTATAACTTTTTAAAATAATGAGTAGGGGTGTGTGGGTGGCTCAGGTGGTTAAGCGTCTGACTTTGGCTCAGGTCATAATCTCACAGTTCGTGGGTTCGAGCCCCATGTCGGGCTCTGTGCTGACAACTAGCTCAGAGCCTGGAGCCTGCTTCAGATTCTGTATTTCCCTCTCTCTGACCCTCCCCTGTTCACGCTGTCTCTCTCTGTTTCTCAAAAGTAAATAAACATTAAAATTTTTTAAAAAAATAATGGCAGGCTTTTTTTTCTTTACCTATCCTTGAGTTTATATTTGTAGCTCTCTTTCTTTTTCTTACTAAAAATCTTGGCTCTTAACAACATTGACAAAATTAGTTGTCTTATCCTACAATATATGTAAAGTAGCTTCAACATAATAATACTAACAATCCTACTAGTAATGGAGCTACTAAATGATGTTTAAAATTTTTTTTAATGTTTATTATTTATTTTTGAGAGGAAGAAAGACAGTGTGAGAGCATGGTAAGGACAGAGAGAGAGGGAGACACAGAATCTGAAACAGGCTCCAGGCTCTGAGCTGTCAGCACAGAGCCTGACATGGGACTTGAACCCACAAACCGTGAGATCATGACCTGAGCTGAAGTTGGACACTTAACCGACTGCGCCACCCTGGTGTCCCCACTAAATGATACTTTATATTTATTTGCAGCTTTTTTTGTCCATAGAACATATCCTAGTAAGTATATGTATGTAAAAAATGAAGCCATACAAAAAACAGAAGAAACCAGGGGTTAAATTCCCTTATTACCAGAGAAAAACCTTTTTCACCATGACTTAAAATTGTGAAATTATTGATAAATTTGATTACATAAAAATTAAAAGCTTTTTGCCTAGAAAATTGAGTCACAAGTACTCAATTTTGCTGTTGTAGTACAAAAGCAGCTATACACAATAGGCAAATGAATAAGCATGCTGTGTTCTAAGAAAATTTTATTTATGAATACTAAATGTGAATTTCATAGATTTCCTGCCATGCAACAACATATTATTCTTACTTTGATTTTTAAAAACTATTTTAAAATGTAACAGCCCATCTTAGTTGTTGAGTGGTACAATACCAGGCAGCAGATCAGATTTGGGCCCTAGGCTTGGTTTGCTGATTCCTGGTCTAGAAAACATCTAAGTCTCTTCCAGATCTAAAAAACAAACAGACAAACAAACAAACAACAAAAACAAAACCAAAAAAACCCAAATAAGACACTTCTGATTCTCTCTCTGAATCTTGGCATTTTCCTTTGAATATCTTCTGGCATGAATACTTATATTAAAATATCTATATCTATAGTTAAATAATTTATTGATTTTTAAATTCACATCCAAGTTAGCTGGCAGATAGTGCAACAATGATTTCAGGAGTAGATTCCTTAATGCCCCTTACCCCTTTAGCCCATCCCCCCTCCCACAATCCCTCTAGCAACACTGTTTGTTCTCTATATTTAAGACTCTCTTATGTGTTGTCCCCCTCCCTGTTTTTATATTATTTTTGCTTCCCCTCCATTATGTTCTTCTGTTTTGTATCTTAAAATCCTCATATGAGTGAAGTCATATGATATTTGTCTTTCTCTGACTGACTAATTTCGTGTAGAATAATACCCTCTAGTTCCATTCACGTAGTTGCAAATGGCAAGATTTCAATCTTTTTGGTTGCCGAGTAATACTCCTCTCTCCCTCCCTCTCTCTCTCTCTCTCTACACACACACACACACACACACACACACACACACACACACACACACATATATATATATATATATATGAATATCCATTCTTCTGTCGATGGACATTTGGGCTCTTTCCATACTTTAGCTATTGTTGATAATGCTGCTATAAACATTGGGGTGCATGTGCCCCTTCAAAACAGCACACCTATATCCCTTGGATAGATATCTAGAAGTGCAATTTCCGGGTCATACGGTAGTTCTATTTTTAATTTTTGAGGAATCTCTGTTTTCTGGAGTGCCTGTACTAATTTGCACGCCCACCAGCAGTGCAAGAAGGTTTCCCTTTCTCTTCATCCTCGCTAACATTTGTCATTTCCTGAGTTGTTAATGTTAGCCATTCTGATAGGTGTGAGATGGTATCTCACTGTGGTTTTGATTTGTATTTCCCTGATGATGAGTGCTGTTCAGCATTTTTTTCAAGTGTCAGTTGGCCATCTGGATGTCTTCTTTGGAGAAGTGTCTATTCATGTCTTTTGCCATTTCTTCATTGGACTATTTTTTGGGGAGGTTGTTGAGTTTGGTAAGTTCTTTATAGATTTTGGATACTACCCCTTCATCTGCTATGTCATTTGCAAATATGTTCTCCCATTCTGCCTTTTAGTTTTATTGATTGTTTCCTTCTCTGTGCAGAAGCTCTTAACCTTGATGATGTCCCAGTAGTTAATTTTTCTTTTGTTTCCCTTGCCTCCGGAAACATGTTGAGTAAGATAAGAAGTTGCTGCAGCCAAGGTGAGGTCAGAGGTTTTTACCTGCTTTCTCCTCTAGGATTTTGATGGCTTCCTGTCTTACATTTAGGTCTTTCATCCATTTTGAGTTTATTTTGGTGTATGGTGTAAGAAAGTGGTCCAGGTTCATTTTTCTGCATGTCGCTGTCCAGTTTTCACAATACCATTTGCTGAAGAGACTTTATTCCACTGGACATTCTTTCCAACTTTGTCAAAAATTACTTGGCCATATGTTTGTGGGTCTATTTCTGGGTTCTCTATTCTGTTCCATTGATCTGAGTGTCTGTTTTTGAGCCAGTACCATGTTGTCTTGATGATTACAGCTTTGTAGTACAGCTTAAAGTCCAGGATTGTGATGCCTCTGGCTTTGGTCTTCTTTTTGAAGATTGCTTGGCTATTCAGTGTCTTTTCTGGTTCCATACAAATTTTAGGATTGTTTTTTCTAGCTCTGTGAAGAATACTGGTGTTATTTTGATAGGGATTGCTTAAAATTTATAAAAGAATCTAAAATTCCTTGTGATTTGTTTTAGTATTCTTCCTATGTGTAAGGAAGCTTACCTTCAAAAGAATAATTCTTTTGAAATTAGGTACATAAATCCCTCTAGAATGAAGTAAGAGATATGTGCAGAACTCTTATTTTATATGTGGACATGGCATTTTAATTTTCAGTTGAAACAGTTTTTCTCAGACTGTGGTTGCCTAAGAATGAAATCAGGATTACCTGGATGCTTAGTAAAAAGCACAGATTCCTAGCTTCTTCCTCAGATCTTCTGAATCAGAACCTTTAGGAATGCATTGAAAACAAGTTCCACAGGAGGCCATTATGCACACTAACAAAAAGTTTCAAAGTCAATTATGTAGAGAAACCAAATTAAGGGAGTTTTAGTACTAGTGAAAAGTTCCAACAGCAGCAGGGGGGCGGTGTCATTAAATTTAATAAATAGCTTTAAGAACATTTCTGTTCACCATCTGTTCTTGCAGAACAATAAGTTAGATTTGTATTTAGATCAACTGCCATGGAAAATACTTAAAACTTGGGAGCTGGAGTCAAGGCTGTAAATCAAAATATAGACAAATCCTTCCCCCTGTTAGGGATATGTAAATATCAGTCAGTACATAAAACTAGTCATTTATCAATACCTATAATAGGAAGAGTAATGGGCATACTTGGATGCTCACCTAGGTCCCATTGCCAACAAATAACATGACACAACAGTTTATTTCACCGATGTTTCTTGAACTGAGAGTTTGATTATTTAGGGTCACTTGAAGCTTGATAAGAGCGCTAGTTTCTATTGGAGCAATACTGTAGGAATTTCATGAAAGAGTTAAAGTAATCAAAGATGCTTTGTTTGCCTAGATTGCCAGGATTGGGGCTTTATCTCTTTCTGCAAAAATTCAAGATCTATATGTCAACATATGACAGTGTCAAGCATCTTCAGAATATTCAGAAATCCTTGGTATACTTTACAACAGCATAATATCTATTGATTAAAGTTTGGATATACAGGAATCTTAGCTAAAACAGTCTTACTTTTACATTCTCAAAACTATATCATTTTTGCTTCATCTTGGAGAGTTTTGGAGAAGTTTATTTATTTTAGGAATGAGAATTTTATTTATATTCAAGAAAAAAAGGCGAATAAAGTTTTTGTTTGGTTTGTCAAGACCTTATCTTCTGGTGATGATGTTAAAGCATTCATTTGCCTCAACTAGATCCAAAAATTTTTTTCATCTCATTACTTCCCTAGGTAAAAAGGAATTCTTCTCTGTTTGGTGCTTAAGAACAATAGAGAAAACACTGCTTACTGACTTGGAACAACTTTTATAGTGGTAACCACTTAACTAAAAAATAAAATATCACTGTTGTTTCTAAGTTTTACATATGCAATATACCATTATTGCTTTTCATCAGGGTTTCTGAACAGATCAAGAATTGAAGTGGACTTAATTCTTGTGTGTAATTTTGCAAAATTGATATGGTTAGGTTTCTGTCCTTTCTGTCCTATTTATTTTCTTTTAACATCTTTCTTTCAGGATCTTTTCCCTCTGATTCTTGATTCCTCCTGTGCTTGGGATTGTATATCCTATAAGTCATGACTGCCTTATTGTGCATTGATAATGAAAAGTATTTGCTCTTAAACTAGGATTACAAACTTTTGATAGCCTGATTATAGTAATGTTTACACGTTCATAAGTGTTTAAATTTATAAAATTATGTACCAAAAAGGTCAATTTTACTATGTCATATTTTGAAAAATAAAAAGATTTAAACAGTATTACAGAGAATATTTAAAAATTTTAAACAGAATATTACAGAGATGTATATTAAATAACTGGAATTAAAATAAAAACTTTAAAAATTATAGAGATTATTAATGCTAGAATTTTACACTATTCCAGAGAAACAGGAATTTATACTGTAAATTTCCTCACTTCTCTTTACCAGTCCTGAGCCTGGATGAGAGTTCAAATGAACTAGGAAGTAGATATAAGAGACTCAGTGCAAAGAGTTGGATCTTTTCCTGTGTGGCAGTTATAGTGATGCCTATCAGGTTCTGGCTTGGTAATGATATTTGATCCCCACATCCTTTGCTTATTTCATAATCACTGTGGGGTCTATGCTGACCTTGAGATACCTTTTGGGCATTTTCCCTTTGACAACTCTTTGTTAGCCTTATGGACTAACAATGAAACATTTAACTCACAAAGAGAAAGAATCACGACAAACTATTTCACAGAATTACTTTCTACACCACAGCTACAGAAAGGAGAAAAATAAGTCCGGAGAGTGCTCAAGCATTAAGGATACACAAGCCAAGTAAAACCTAAAAGGAAAAGAGACCCCACTCTTTATTTTGCTTAATAATTTAAGGAATGTTTTACTTAGTAATTCCCTGAGAATTAACTCATTATGTAGTGTTCAAAGAACTTATGCAGACCATGTGACAACATCCATTGTGTATGTTTCTATAGGAATTTGGTATCTGCAAAGGGTTTGATGATTTACTTCAAAGTACTTACTTTTTGTGTTTCAAAAAAAATGTCTAACTCATGCTTACAATACAGCAGGCTCTAGGACTTGGCAAGACTAAGGGAATGATATGGATCTGCTTTGGTTGCCAGGAGACAGTGACTTCCTAGACAGATGTCTGTCTGCTCATACTCCACACCAGCTGTCACCTCTTTACTGAGTCAAAGTCTTATGGTTATATTAAGCTAGGAAATCCCATGGGTACTTCTTCCACAGGTGATATTATTAATATCAATCATTTTGTCAATCATATTGAATATCATAGGTTATCAATCCAGTAAAACAGATTATGCCATAAGCAAGTAGATAGATAAGGAAAATGGTGTTTTATAGCATGTGAATGACTATTATAGCTGATGGTGTGTGATAGGACTTTATCAAATAGGTTCTACTTTTGTTCAAACTGAAGCATAATAATAATGTATGTGTATTACTAGTTTCCTGTTCATCTCTAAGCCACACTTTGTTGTATATATATATATATACATATACATATATATATATATATATATATATATCCCATTATTAAGTACTTAGAATTTCAAGTACTTATGGACTGAGAAATCATGGTTTCCTTGAATGTTATTCTAATATCCTTCAAACACACACACTGCAACTTGATGTTGAATGAGTGTGTGGTCCTACTTTAGTGGCGTAGAACATTCCTAATGTTAAAAAGACTGAAGTGAAGTTCCTGAGTCAAGTATACTCCAACTGGGGCTGGATATTTGGCATAATCCGTGACAAGGTGTGGTCGTCCTGGACTAAGACTAAGACTATCCAAAATGTCCAGAAATTCCTGGGATTTGCCAGGAAAAACTATTGATTCATTTAAAATTTTTTTTAATGTTTATTTATTTTTGAGAGAGAAACAGAGTGCAAGCGGGGAAAGGGCATAGAACGAAGGAGACACAGAATCTGAAGCAGACTCCAGGCTTCAAGCAGGGGCTTGAACTCATGAAATCATGAGATCAAGACCTGAGCTGAAACCAAGAGTCAGATGCTTAACCGACTGAACCACCCAGGTGCCCCTACTTCTATTTTTAAATCAGATTTATACTGTGTTTTTCTTTAAAAGATCTCAAAATACTTGTTAAGATGAGGAATTGGTTTACTAGTTAGCTTTTGCTGCATAACAAAATACCTCAAAACTTAGTGGCCTAAATCAATAATCAGTTATTTGCTCATGATTTTATGGGTTGACAGCTTTGGGCTGGGCTTAACATCATCACTTATCTCTCCTCCACATGGTATTGGATTCACTCATACATTGCAGTAAGAGGGCAATTGATGGTTTTAATCCCTTTTCTATTCGTTGGCTGTTTGCAAAAGCAATGGAGGTAACTGGATCATCATCTAGCAGGCTAGCATAGGCCCATTTCCAAGGTGGTGGTGAAAGGGCTTCTAAGTTCAATAAAAAAGGGCAAGTCCCAATGGTCAAGCACTTTTCTTTTTTTTTTTTCTAGTTTTATTGTTATGTAATTGAAAGCACTTCAACTTTCTACTTATATCATGTTTGCTAATGGCCCGTTAGCCAAAATAATTCACATGGCCACAGCCAGACACAAAGAATGGAGAAATAGAGTCTATCTCTTAATGGGAGAAGCTGCAAAGTTACATTGCATACAAACAGACATGTGCACAGGAATGGAAAGAATTTGTGATTATTTATGCATTTTACCACATTTTAAATGTGGATTTATACTTAGAATCTGCTTGTAAGTTATGTCTGCCCTACACTACCCAAAGTTAACTTTAGATGCTATAAAGCTCTGTTGATTGATTTATTCTCATGAGATAATGCAGACCACACAAGAGAAATTTTTTTCACTCTCTGAAGGAGTTACATAATCAAAGGATACAGAAGTACTGATGCATAGGAGCACATGTACCCCAATGTTCATAGGGGCACTTTCTACAATAGCCAAATCATGGAAAGAGCCTAAATGTCCATCAACTGATGAATGGATCAAGAAGATGGGGGTATATATATATACAATGGAGTACTACATGGTAAAGAGAAAGAATGAAATATGGCTATTTGTAGCAAAGTGGATGGACCTTGAGGGTGTCATGCTAAGTGAAATAAGTCAGGCGGAGAAGGACAGATACCATATGTTTGCACTCACAGGTCTAACAGGAGAAACCTAACAGAGGACCATAAGGAGGGAAGGGGGAAAGAGAGTTGGGGAGCGAGAGGGACACAAACCATGAGAGACTATTGAATACTGAAAACGAACTGAGGACTGAAGGGGGAGGGGAAGGGAGGAAGGGGGTGATGGTCATGGAGGGGGGGACTTGTGGGGAGAAGCACTGGGTGTTATATGGAAACCAATTTGACAATAAACTATTATAAATTAAAAAAAAACATTTGGATTATATTTAGAGTCTCATGTCCAGTGGCCCTGAAATACAGACTAAGTTTTGCTTTTTTATTAATAAGAGGGAAGAAATTAGGTATGAACTGAAACCTAAAGCTTGTGGAAGATTTAGCCAAACAGAGGAAGCATGAAAAACGGAAACATGACAAAAACCCAGTTTTGTTAGTCTATTTTTCAATGATTGGTACACGAGCATTTGGAGACACCCAGTACTTATTATTTACTTATCTTGTTCTGCTTTGTACCCTAAGCTTTATAATGGCAGAATCCATGTTAGGTGCCCAATAAATGTTTGTGTAATAAATGAGTAAGTGATTGACTTTGTGCATCAGTATTTGAGTGAATAATGGGAAAAGGCTAGAAAAAAGATACAGACAAGCAATAGAAAGTCATGCAAGAATGAAGATAGAAACTGGGAAGAATGCTATACAGAGAGAGGAAGAGGGAAAGAAAGAGAGAGAGAGAGGAGAGAAAGAGATAGACAAAGTAGCAGAGGGAGTAAGAGTGGCAGAAGAACAGGAGAGCCAGCAGAGGAAGGGACTGGGAGAACTGAGATGGGTAGTAGAGATTTGGCTACTTAGCAGTTGCATCAGAGAAACTTAGCACTTCCTTTGAATTACTATGGGGTGCCTGGGTGGTTCTGTCAGTTAAGTGTCTGACTTCAGCTCAGGTCATAATCTCATGGTTGGTAGGTTTGAACCCCATGTCAGGCTCTATACTGAAAGCTCACAGCCTGGAGACTGCTTTGGATTCTGTGTCTCCCTCTCTATTTTCCCCTTCCCTACTCATTCTCTCTCTCTCTCTCTCTCTCTCTCTCTCTCCTTCTCTCTCTCTCTCTCTCTCTCTGTCTCTCTCTCTCTCTCTCTCTCTCTCTCACACACACACACACACACACACACACACACACACACACACACAAATAACCATTAGAAAAATACAAATTAATTGGGACACCTGGCTGGCTCAGTCAGTGAAGCATGCAACTCTTGATTTCAAGGTCATGAGTTCAAGCCCCATATTGGGTATAGAGCCTACTGAAAGAAAGAAAGAAAGAAAGAAAGAAAGAAAGAAAAAAGAAAAGAAAATACTAATTACTCTTCCAGCAACTCAGAAACAGGCCCTTCTGCACTTTAAACTACTTGCCTGTTTTTATTTTCAAGCTTAAAAGTGTATTTTTGAAGGCCTATTTACATTGAGAATTTTGAAGGCCTTACATGAACATAAAGTAATCACTTAGATTTTGATGGATTTTTAAAAAAATTTTTGTTTACATTTATTTATTTTTGAGAGACAGTGAGACAGAGTGTGAGTGGGGGTGGGGTAGAGAGAGAAGGAGACATAGAATCTGAAGCAGGTTCCAGGTTCTGAGCAAGTGTTCAGCACAGAGCCTGATGTCAGGCTCAAACCCAGGAATCATGAGATCATGACCTGAGCCAAAGTCAGACATTCATCTGACTGAGCCATCCAGGTGCCTGATTTCGATTGATTTTTTTTTTTTTTTGGATTATAAGAGGTATCCAATTTACCAGTCCTAGCCACAAATTCTTTTGCATTTCCAAATAGATCAAATTGGAAGAGCTTAGTCTTTCTTCTTTGAAACACAAAGACCTGTCTCAAACAAATTATATTGGAAACCAGCAGATATTTTGATTATTTTGAGTCATTTTGGTGTTTCAATCAACAGCAGCTTGGGTGGTTTGGAGTCCTAATAGGGATGACAAATATGGGAACAATTAAAATCACAATTGTTCCCCCCATTGCCAACATGGATACTGTAGCTCTATCTGAATATAAAGATTACTATGATGCTCAGAAGCTGTCATAGTATTTGGTTCTAGATGTTTAAAGGAAATTGGCAATATATATTCCTAGACAGAAATAAAAAGTTTGGTCCAAGACATCAGAATTACCTAAGATGTTTATTATAAATGCAGCTTCTAGATTTCACCATATACCTGAAATCAGAATCTTTCCAGATGTTTTCTGTATCCAGAGAAGAGAGAGCCCCACCACTGTAAGCCCTTAGTGCATTCAGCTTTGCTTTTAGTATATGTGGCAGCCTCCGGGACTATTTTTAGTACTTCTTAAGTATGATATTTCCTTGGGCAAAATAAGCCCCACCTACATAAAAACTCAGATAATACTAGAAGACAGCCTGTGATCAATGCCAAATTCAATAAGTGCTGGGGGGAAGATGGGGTCATCTCAGGCCTAAATCAAGACGATTTCATGGAGTAATAATAGGAACAATTTTTAAATGAGGCTCTGAATTCTTTTTTTCTGCCATTTGTACAATCTGAATCAAACCCAATGGTCTTAACTCAACATGCCTTTTATTTTAACATCATTCAGAGTATCCAAGATGAAGGAGAGTATTAAACAGAAACGAGAACAAAGAGAATGCATAAATGAAGTCAAAGTCAAGGTGGCCAATACACGGAAACAGGCTCTGCAGGAGCAATTCAGTGAATGGATTCTAGACCCCAAAGGAATGATTCCTATGGTAGTGGTAAGAAGGAGGATATCTGTGAAGGGGAGGTAGGGTGGGTGATAAGAGAACGATTGTTGGAATATTGAGTGGAGTGCCAGAAGTCTACCTCTAAATTTTCAGTCTTGCTGAGGTAAGCTGATTCTTGACCTGTGTGGTCCATGAGAGTCAATTTCTTCAACTTTCTCTTCAGCATTAAAAAAAAAAATTCTAGCTAGATTTCTAAAATTTTGACTCTGGCTGCGGTTCCCAAACTCTTCATTAAGGACAGACATATTTCCAAGAAGACATCCAGATGGCTAACAGACCCATGAAGAAATGCTTAACATCACTCATCATCAGGTAAATACAAACCAAAACCACAATGACATACGACCTCACACCTGTCAGAATGGCTAAAATTAATAATTCAGGAAACAACAAATGTTGGCGAGGATGAGGAGAAGGGGAACATTTTTACACTGTTGGTAGGAATGCAAACTGGTGTAAACACTCTGGAAAACAATATAGAGGTTCCTCAAAAAGTGAAAAATAGAACTACTCTATGACCCAGCAATTGCACTACTTAGTGTTTATCGAAAGGATGCAAAAATGTTGATTCGAAGGGACACAAGCACAGATACTATAAAAATAGGGAGGGGGACAAAATATAAGAGACTCTTTTTTTTTTTTTCAAAAGCAAAGAATGTTTTATTACGGCTTAAGCTCGCCGGGCTTAAGCTCGGTCTCACAGACTTCACCAGCATAGTGGATCCGTGCTGAGAGCGCTGAACAAGGGCTGAGCAGGATTTTTATGGGGTTTGGGAAGGGGGAGTTACAAGAAATTGTGACACAGGTACAGTGATAATGATTGCATTATCGTATAACATCATTGGCAGCAACTTTAACCATACATTTTGTTTAGAGCGTTCGTTACTTTTGGCGGGACCCAATCACAATATGTAATGTTTCTTTGAAAGTAACCAATTACAGGGTGGGCCAAGGACCCCCCATGTAGGGTGTAACTAGCCTTAAGCAATAAGTGATTATCTATACCTTCTATCTCTAGGCCTGCCCTTAGGAATGTTAAGCATTTTAGCTGGCCGCTTCTGATTGGGTGTTACTAGGGTGCCCCTGCTTGAGCAATCTGTGCCTTTTATTGTCTAATGATTCTGAGAAACCGACAGGCCTCCAAGGTCAGAGGGGAAACTTGAAGCCTGTCATGGAGTCAGTTTGGTTCAGACCTGTATCCTTTCATTTCCCCCTCTGTCTTGTAACTGTCCCAATCCTGGGTCAGCTGAGTTACCGTTGTCTTGGTTTAAGGCTTGGTAATGAAATCCCATTCCCAGAGGCAATTAATACCAACAGAACATCTTATTCATAAGAGGAAGGTGAACAAAATCAGGAACTTTTTGCTGCTTCCCCAACTTTCTGGAGCAAATTTGCCAGTCCAATGGCAAAGAGACAGGACAGTTTATCTTATTGGACTGGTGATTCCTCAGGCTTCTGCCATTCTAGACCAGCCAGGTTCCAGGGTGTGGCTGGAGCTGGGCTGGAGATCTCAGGAGTCAGAGTCTTTTTGAGGCTCAGTTTAAGCTGGACTGGATCTGGATCACCTCACCAGGTTGAGGGTTCTTCTGAATCGGCCTACTTAACTCCAGAGTGATGCCTGAAAATTTAATAGGGGCTAACCCCCATTTTTAAATATCATCCTCACAGACTAACAAGCCTGAGATCCAACAACAAATATTCAAAGACACTCAAAACTAGAATAACATTTATAGTAGTGCATTGCTGAAACATAGTTTTTCTCCCCCCAAAAACCTCTATTTTCACAGATACCCAAATCAAGACTAATGCATTTGTGGAACAAGTCCAATCTTAACAACCCTGGCCTAATTATTTACATAAGCTCAGCAAGACTAGGAATTGTTCATGAGGATCTTTTAAAGTTTTCTTTGCTGGGTCCTTTTATAAGGAATCTCCAGGTTGAACTTTTAGTAGCCACTCTGGGCCAGAAGCCAAGCCAAGCACTTTCCGCCAGACAGGCCTGCAATACCTGCTGAATAGGGCCAATTCCTCTTCCCGAGTTTCCCAAGATATGCTGAGGTTCCTGCACCTGCCAGGAAGTGACCTTCTTTACTCACCTGGGGAGGCTGCTGGGAACTCTGTGAGAAAGGTATCTAGCCAACATTTCCATGAGGCTTTATGGCTCCATGTTCCATAAAGTCAACCTTAGTTCCTTAAAGCTGTCAGGTCATTTCTGAGCCTATGCATGACTCTCAAATAGGACATTTCAGTCAAAGCCTTGGTAAAATAACCAGTATTTCCAATGGTTTCCTACTATAAAATGAACAGATTCTCATTGAACTTATGCAAACGATTGTAACTGCCATAAGAGAAAGAAAACTCACTGTGAGTTTTTGAATTTCAGACGGTTTAAGTAGAGAGAAAAGATAAATGCTCTAGATTACAGATACTTTATGACATTTCTGAATATCATAGATTTCCTAAGAGAAAGTTTCTTAATCTGGATAAGAAAATATTAAAGGAACAACGATTCCAACAAGAGTCACAAAACTATAATTTTTATCAGTTCGTTTGGTCCTATGTTCCTATTTTTGTTCAGCTTGAATACAGCTTTTAGCTCTGGAGGTTTCTACCCATTTTAACATTAATCTAAAAGATGTCAAATACTGCATTTGTCCCAAAAGTCCTCTTTACAACTTTCCTTGAGGAAGAAACATGTTCTGTGACAAAATCTAAAGATCTGACAAGAGTTCATTATGATGCTTACAGATTTACTAAAGGGCCCTACCGATGTCTTGGTGTGGCCCTGGGATGGGAAGTCATGTGTCCAGGCTTCCATTTAATACCCCAGACAAAAGCACATTTAAAGTTTAAATGATAAACTAGCTTACCTCCGGAGGTTCAGACAGGTGACTCTCACAGATTATTGGCGCCATTTTCAGGGTGGCAGGAAAGACAAGAGTGTCTCCCCGGCTCCCAAGACCTAGATGTCCTTGGGAGTGCCTTTTGCTCTTAGCCCCCGAGGGTGGGAGGAGGCAATGAGGCATCTAGGGGGTTTGAAGTAGACTGTCCCATGTCCTCATCAGTCAGAGTCTCAACAAAAATTATACACAAACAAACTCACAAAGGAGCAGACACAAGTGTCCTAATAAAAATTGGGTCTCGCTGCTGCCACCAGTGAAACCCCCTACAGATGAACCGGCTCTCCAGCCTCCCAGTGGGGTCCTAGACCCCACTCGCCCAACCTAATGGGGTCTCGCTGCTGCCACCAGCAGAGCCCCCTGACCAAGGGAGGGGGGGACTCTAACCCCGCCTGCCGCTGGTGGGGACTCTAACCCCACTCACCCAAGGTGCCACGGGACTCTAACCCACCAGTGGGGACTCTAACCGCCCGTCTCTTGTGGGGACTCTAATCCCACCTGTGGGTCCGAGACATCTCTCTCGGATCCCACGGCCTCGAGCTTTCGCGGCACGTCTGCCTGGCTCCTTTGAGGCCCCCAGAGACTAAGCACCAAACAGACCAGACAAACAAAAAAGATTTAGACACAGAAGGACAAGAAATGAGTGCACTCACCAGCCGGCGATTACACCCAATGTGTCAGGGTCCCAGGGCTCTGGGAAGGAGGACTCCCGGCCCATGCACCAAATGTTATGCCCAGATCGCAATATCGTCCCTCAAAATTAGAGACCAACAGGGAGACCGTGCGGGGGACCAACCTACGCACCACAGTCGAAAGGTCCCTAGTAGGGGGTTGGTGTCGGCGATACATCTATAAGAAAGGAGACAGACAACGACAGACGAGACAGACGAGACAGACAACGTGGATGGCGGTTGGTAAAGCCACACTTTATTAAGATAGCCAGGGTCTTACCATGGGTGATTACATCATTTCTTTAATGGTTACATAGTTCAAGATTTTTGAAGTAAAGACATGCTCCGGAAAAGGTCATTTTTATCAGGACAGTAGTAAATAAAAGGAAACAATCAAGTCATTACAAGGGAGGGACTCCCCAATAATAGTCTGGCTACAAGCAAAAGATGAGCCTGAAGAACTCTATGAGGAGAGATTTACATTCCTTAAGTCCCTTCATCAGTGATGCATGGGCAGGACGCTTATCCCTTAATATGCAAATTTTATGGCAGAGGTTTGGGTTAACTCCCTACAGCAAACAAAGAGCCAGAAAGCAAAGCAAGGGGAGGGCTGGAGCCACTGACTGAACCAGGTTGATTCAAAGCCTAAAAGTATATGCTTCTTTGCAAAGTAATGAGAAAA
>PJEM01017779.1:0-20831 GCA_004023845.1 Helogale parvula
GGGATGCCCCTGGACAGACAGCCGTCCTCCGGAAGGTGGCGCGAGGCTTCCCCAGAGCGAGCGGAGCCAGGGCACCCCCTGCCGGAGGCCCGCGCGGCGCTCGGTCCGCCAGAGCTCACCTGCCTCGATGGGGACCGTCTTCTGACAAGCAGGGGCCACCTGGGGGACATCCTCGAAGGTGGACGCGTTCTAGCAGGAGAGAAGCAGGCCGGTCAGGGAGCCCCCGCTCGCCCTGCCCACCCGCACGGGCTCCAGCCGCCCTGGGCCGCGCTCCAGCCTCGCGGGGCCTGATCGGCCACGCTTCCCAAGGCCGGAGACCCGACTCTGTCCGAGCGAAGCGACAGGGCTCGCTGCTCACGCAGAGGCGGAGCCCGCGGCCATCCTCAGTTTCCCTGCGAGGGAAACAGGCTTGGGGCTCAGGACACTGCCAGTTCTCTGCCACCCGAAAGAGGAGGACAGGGCCCCGGAGGGGGGAGCAGAGCAGCCGCTGCGAGGGGCGCGACCCTGGCCCGCCCGCCCCGCCCCCCAACAGCCAGCGACTCCCAGTCTGGGCGCCTGCCGCATGCGGCCTCACCCGAGCTGCCCCTTCCCGGGCACCCCTCCCGAACTGCTGGCGGGGGGGGGGGGCCATACCCCACGTACTCTCCGACTGCCCCCTGCTACTCCCAGGGGTGACTCCCTGCTCCGGCTGCACCACAGCCCACCCGTCCAGAAGATTCTCTGCCGCCACCCGGGGGGCTGGTGTCCCAGCCACACTGCCTCCCCAGCACCACACCACGCCTCCTGCTCACTGACCAGAACCCTCACCCCCCGCACCCATCCCCCACTTCCACTGCAGACCTGAGTCCCAGGGACCCACCGGCTCAGAAACGACCTCATGTCATCTCCTGGCTCTGCACCCCCTAAGTGCACTTCCTGGGACCCGGGTCGTCACCACACCTCTCGAAGCCCGTGCCCTGCCCCTCACTCCCAGGGCCACATTGGTCACACATGGAGTCGCCTGGGTGATATCTATGCAGTCAGCTTCGAGCCTGCCCTCGGGCAGAACTCCAGGAGGACCAGCCCTGCCGGCTGTGACCAGCAGGGACACAGGCCACACCCCGGGCAGGATACCACCGGCTGTGAGGACCCAGCCGACCCGCTGAGACTCTGAAGCCACCAGAAGGTACAGAGTCCCTGGTGAGAGGAACCCACAGGCTCTGGACACACCCTGCCCCGGCTCTGGACACACCCTGCCCCGTGGGCCCTCTTTCCGTAGCAAGCCTGCTGTTCCTGTTCCGGTCTATGGCTCCCACACGGCAGCTCCCGCCCACATGCGGCCGGGAGACCTCCTACCTCGACCCTGGGACCAAGGGACTCCACCTCCAACCCAGTTTACTCCTGATTTGAATCCAAACAGCCACACGTCCTCACATCGGCCTAGTGTCTAACAGCCCAGGTTCCGAAGGCGGGCCGGCCGCACACCTTGGGGCTGTGTGGGGGCGGGGCTGTGGCTGCTCGGGGGCCCGGCACACGCACCTCTGAGAACACGAGCCAGCACCCACCGGCGACGGCCACAGGGCAGCGCCCAGCAAGGGCTCCGTGAGCTCCCCCCACATCGGCACGAAACACCCCACCCGGATGGGAGACACTCACCTTATCCATCCGGTCCTTCTGCACCCCGTATTTTCCGCCGAATCCTTTGGAATAGTCTGAAACAGGGCACAACACAAGCTTACCCTTAGGTGGAGGGCCAGCACAGGGCCGCCGGCAGACGCGCGCAGACAGAGCCAGAAACAGCCCAGGAAAATGCACCCAGAGCACAAAGGGAGAACCGTCCACCGGAGGGTCTTCCTTGCAAGGCGAGCTTTGCTTCTACCAAGGGATTCAGTGTGCAAGCAGGTGAGAGGCAGAGAGAAGCGTGTGCATGCTGGCCGCATTCTCCCGAGGGACACGGGCGGCGGTGCGCGTGCGGGCGGTGGGGGGAGGGGCCGCAGCACGTCCGGGGCGGCGCCGCTTCGCTAGCACAGTCTTCCCCGGCGGCGGCTAACCGGCCGCATCCCTTCCCTCATCCTGCTCTGAGCGCTAAAAGGAGGCTCACCCGCAGGCTCCTCCCACTTTTTGAAAGAAAAAACAATTCCGTGGGGCAATTCCAGCAAAAACACTCCTGTGACAGCGACACAGATCTACGTGACAGTCACACCGTCATGCAGCGTCGATGCCACGCGGAGCCAAGGCCACGTCCGTGCACCTCGCGGGGCCCCGGCACATGCTGCTCACACCGGCCCAGGGAGCCTGCAGCCTGGCCGTGAGTCCGGGGCATCACCGCCCTTCCAGCCGGGGCCCTGTTTCTAGCAGCTACGTCCAGACTCTGTGACCCAATAAGGACAAGAGGCACCGGCCACTCAGGGGCCCGATACGCCTGGAGCCTCTGTCCCCCTGCAGCCTGTGTGCACGCCGCAGGCTCTGTGTGACGAGCTCACACGGTAACACGGACGGTGCCGTCCAGAAAGGGGTGGGCGAGGGGAAGCCTCCGCCCCCCAGCCAACGGCCACGAGGAGCCCACGGAGCACGCCGCCCCTGCCCCTCGCTGCCCCCGGGCTCTGGCTGAGGCTGGCGGCGCGGCGGCTCGCTCGGCGGCTCCCAGCGGTCTTGGTCCGTCCGTAGCACGAGCTCCTGTAGGAGCGGGCTGGGGGACCAGGGACAGGCCGTCCCAGAAACCAGTCACACAATGGGGTCACAGTGACATTAACCTGCAAGCTGGCGCCTCATTTTGCCAAACCCCAAATCTAAAAGGTAGAGGGAAAAAAGGGGGAATGAATGGAGGCAGGCAGGGTGCCTGTTAGAATCGCTCCAGCATAAAACGGGGCTGGAGACCCGCCGGCGGCCCCGCGCGGGACAGCGGGTCACTCGGAGGCTGAGCCCTGAAGTCTGTGCTAGAAGTGGCCGCCCCAGGAAGGGGGTAGAGGGGTGTGGGCGGGGCTGGTGGGCGGCTGTGCCTTGCTGGGACTCGTGCTTGGCCAGTCTCTCCTTGTAATCAAATCCCACAGCACAGGAGTCCTGCCTCTCGGACTGAACACCGAATCTGCCTCCAAAACCAGCCTTATAATCTGAAAATCCACAGCGACAGTGGAGAAAACCGAGAGAGGAAACACAGTTTGGTTAGAATCGTGTGAGCAAGAGTCAAACGGGGCATCTGAAGAGGGCAGAGCTCTGCCGGGCTCCGGGGCTGGGTCAGCTCCCGGGCTCACAGAGAGGCCGAGGTCAGCTCCAAGGTCACAGGACGACCTGAAGCTCCAAACGCTTCCACCAAGATCTGAAACCAGGTTAGGCACCGGGTTAGGCGCTGCAGCTGACATAATTCAGAAAAGGCACTTCATGCTTTGAGGTCCCCGTCCAGGGTCCTACCCACGCTGCAGACAGGAGCGCGCATCTCTGTGCGTGCAAAGAAACAGACACATTGTACAAAAGGGTCACGCAGCACCGCGCAGGAGCCCCACTTCCCAGCGCGCTGGCCGCAGGGCGGGTGCGGGCCCGGGTCACCCGCGAAGGTGCCTCCCACCCCGCACCCCGCGGCCCGGGTCACACTTCCGAGTAGAGGCAGCGTCTCTCCTCCAGAGCCCCGCATACTCCATCAATGGGAGTTCACGCGGGGAGGAAACCGAGGTCCCCCAGATGCCACGGGCCCTGCCAGGCGCTTGGGGCGCACAGGCGAGCGCAGGCCTCGTGGGCAGCTCTGGGGAGGGTGGGGCGAGAGGGTTCACCGCTGCACTAGCTGAGAAGCTTTTCAAAAATGTGGGAGATGAGGCGCCCTGGGTGGCTCAGCTGGTTCAACATCCGACTTCGGCTCAGGTCACGATCTCACGTTCGTGGGTTCCAGCCCCGTATCGGCTCCGTGCTGACAGCTCCGAGCCTGGAGCTGCTTCGGATTCTGTGCCTCCCCCTCTCTGCCCCTCCCCCGCTCATGCTCTGTGTCTGTGTGTCTGTCTCTCTTTCTCTCTCTCTCTCTAAAATAAATAAAGCTTTAAAAAAAAAAAAAAAAAAACCGTGGGAGGCCCAGGACAACCCCAGACAGTGAAGAGAGAACAACCCGCTGCAGACACGCTGACAGACCTGTGGACGGAAACGAACAACATTCCGGAACGATCTCACGGAAGAGCAGGCAAAACACACACACCTTTTTGAGACTCATGCAGCTGCAGCTTCTCCTGGTGGTCCCAGCCGAGCGCGCATTTATCCTGTCTGTCTGTCTGCACGCCGAACTTCCCTCCAAACCCCTTCACGTAGTCTGCGGGGCACGGGAAAAGGCTGGTGTTAGCGGTGGGTGTGGTCGGCAGGGAGAGAACACGTTTCCAACTCGGTCGACACAGGCACAGCTCGCTGTGGTCCCCTCCCTCTTCCAGACTTCTGGGAACCGGTAGGACGCTTTCACAACTCGTGACCTGCGAGACCATGAATCCAGCTTCCCAGGGGCACCCGGGGGGCTCCGACGGTGAAGCGTCCGACCTTGGCGCAGGTCATGATCTCACAGATCATGAGTTCGAGCCCCGCGTCGGGCTCTGTGCCCACAGCTCGGAGCCTGGAGCTGCTTCGGATTCTGTGTCTCCCTCTCTCTCTGCCCCTCCCCTGCTTGTGCTCTGTCTCTGTCTCTCTCTCTCAAAGGTGAACAATTGTTACAAAAAAAAAATTTACAGTTCGCTGCTGAATTAGGGAGAGGCACCCACTTTAGGAGTTCGGGCCAGGCTGCCCATCCCGTTCTGTCAACGGCTCGCGGCTGGCGAGAGGAGACACGGGCTCACCTTTCTGCGACTCGTGCTTCTCCGTCTTGCCCTGGTACTCGAAGCCGACGGCGCTCTTGTCCACCTTGTCCTTGTCGATGCCGTACTTGCCCCCGAAGCCCTTGGAGTAATCTGCACACGAGAGCAGGGGTGTTGGCGCGGCGGGGCAGGACTGGCGGCGCGCGGGGACCTCAGCGGTCTCCGAGGAAGTGCTTCTATCGCCCAACCCAAACCAAGCCACGCCAAGTATCTTCCAGCTGCCGGGCAAGACCGCTACCACGGAAGACGCTGGAAGGTACTCCTTGGATACTAACAACAGAAACGGGACGTGGAGCAAACGGAGCAGATGACCAGCCATCGCCATCTTTCCTTCGTCCCAAAGGGGACTGGGAAGGAGGCGCATGACACGGCTTCAGAGATCGGCTGAGCCACAGCGGCCCCGCGGCAGCTGTCAGAGGGCGCCTTGCTCCATCGACGGGAGGCCTGCAGAGATGCCCGGCGGTGCCTCCAGGGAGCCTCGTGCAGAAACCTCGCTCCCCCAAGCAGAGTGGCTGACACCCACACCCGGATATGTAAGCAGGGCCCACCAGGGACACCTGCACAGAGCACGACGCGAAGACAGATGCCCTCGGAAGGTCGCGGCTGCCGGGAGCCCCGTCGGCCCCAAGCACTTGCGCTCACACCCCATCGGGGAGAGAGTCTGAATAGCACCGGGCAGGATCCAAGAACAGGCCCTGATCTGCAGGGAGCACAGCAGGCAGGGGGCACGGCGGGCAGGGGGCAGGGAGCATGGCTGGCAGGCAGGGGCTGCGTGCTCCAGGGCCGAGACCGCAGCCTCAGGGCAATGCCAAGCTGGTGGAGGGGGGAGGGAGTGTTAATTTTGGCCTTGAAAGAAATCTGGATTTTTAAATAATACGTGAGCTCTGTTTTTAAATGTTGGCAACTATTTTAAAAAGCTGAAACGTGCGGGGGCACCTAGGTGGCTCGTCGGTTAGATGTCCGACTCCTGGTTTTGGCTCAGATCACAATTTCATGGTTTGCAAGTTCAAGCCCCGCATCAGGCTCTGCACGGACAGTGCGGCAGAGCCTGCTTGGGAGTCTCTCTCTCCCCCTCTCTCCGCCCCCCTACTTGTTGTTTCTCTCCCTCTCAAAACACATCAATACACATAAAACCTTACACGTGCAGGGGCGCCTGATGGCTCCCTGAGCGTGACTCATGGCCGGAGCCTGAGCGTGACTCGTGACCTGGGGGTTCTAAGTCTGAGCAGACTGCTGGATGTAAAGATTACTTTAAAAAAAATTTTTTTTAAACATTTATTCACTTTTGAGAGACAGAAGACAGGCAGGGGAGGATAGAGAGGGGGAGACACAGACTCCGAGTGGTCAGCACAGAGCCCGACGCGGGGCTCGAACTCACAGACTGCAAGATCATGACCTGAGCCGAAGTCAGACGCGTAATTAACTGAGCCCCCCAGGCGCCCCGAGATTACTTTAGGAAGATAAGTACGGGGGCTCAGTCAGGTAAGCGTCTGACTTTGGCTCAGGTCCTGATCTCACGGCTCGTGAGCCTGAGCCCCATGTTGGGCTCTGTGCTGACAGCTCAGAGCCTGGAGCCTGTTCCGGTTTCTGTGTCTCCCTCTCTCTCTGCCCCTCCCCCACTCACGTTCTGTCTCTGTCGCTCTCTCAAAAATAAATGTTAAAAAAAAAATCTAACGGGAAACAAAACAGTGCAGCAGAGCCAGGACCCCACGCCCTCTGCAGCGGGCACCGTGCCCATGAGGCGCCCGCACGGGCACGGCGGTCTGGCAGGCGCGCTGGTGAGGGCAGGAAGCCAGCGCGGTCTGCGAGGACAATGTGGCAGCCTCCACCATTTGAAATTCTACACCGTGTGACCCGGCAACTCCTCTCCTAGAAATCGACTTTTCTGAGTAATCACATAACACGTAGAACACACAAGAACAAGACTTTTAGCTTCAAGAACTGCAAACGGCCTGAATCCACGGTCCCAAGAGGAACGACCGGGGAGAGGACGGTGGGCCCTTCACGGGGCGGGGCCGAGCCGGCATCGGAGGGACGGCAAGCCCCCTCCCCCACGGCAGAGACCGGAGCACCCTCACACTTTCAGGTGAAAAGGCTGCGTGAGTGTAACGTGGGCCGGTGTCCCCGGGGCTGGCTCCTCGGAGGCGGGAGGCCGGAGGGGGGTGGGGGGGCTGTGAGGACGCGCCACCGCAGGCCAACCTTTCTGCGACTCGTGCTTCTCCGTCTTGCCCTGGTAGTCGAAGCCCACGGCGCTCTTGTCCACGCGGTCTGCCTGCACGCCATACTTGCCACCAAAGCCGCTCGAGTAATCTGAGGGGACAGGGCAGCGGTCGGCGACACAGCTCCATGACGGCCTGCGCGGTCGCCTGTCAACTCCTCGCGACAGTAACACTCCGGGGTTAGGCGTCGCCGGGAGGCGATGCACGCGTTTGAAAACGGCACCCGCTGCCACACGAGCGAGCCTGGCCGTGGGCGACAGCAGGTGCGCGGGGCAGCGAGGGCCCCGCACCCGTTCTGGGCACCTGCCTCCTGTGGCGGAAACAAACCGCATTCCCACTCGGGAAAACAACCGCTTGGAAGCTGTGCGGCCACGATCCCTTCCCAAGGGACCGGGAGTGCCCGCGCCTGGCAGAGCGCCCGCGAGCCGGCTCACCCGACGACGCACGCGAGGCGGCCGTAAACCGGCCTGACAGACGGTCAAAGGCACTGAGAAAATGACACGCTCCCGGTTTTTAAAAAGGCTCTCAAAGACAGGCACGACCGGAAGGCCGGCCGACGCCATGATGGGGGCACGCGGGCACGGTAAAGTGAGGCGTTACTTTAAAGGCTCCGGTTTCCACTGCTGGGGGGCCGTCAGCCCTTCACTAACCAGGCCCCAGGGCCCACGCTCCGGAGACAACCCCGCTCAGGAAGACAGCTCCTGCCACGGTGACACAGGACCCAGACCCCCGGGGAGCACGGCCCCCCACAGGCGACAGCACCCCCCATCCCAGAAACCACGGCCGGGGCTCTGCCTGCTCCCCCGCCTCGGCCACGGCTCTTACCTTTCTGCGAGGCGTGTTTCTCAGTTTTCCCCTGGTATTCAAAGCCCACGGCCGACTGCAGTGACCAAAAAAGAGAAACTCGTTTTTAGAGGTTTCCAGAACGGTTCCTCTGACCCCAGAATATACGCGAAAATTATTAATTTTTGACCTCTGGTTTCCTACGCCAGGGGCAGGCCGACCTCAGGCCCAAAGCTCTGAAACCCGCTGCCATAAGACCCCCAGCAGCGCCCGGCGGGCTGTGGGGACGGGCCTGCAGCTGCCGCAGCCCCTGCAGAGCGAGTCAGGCTAGTGGACTTGAGCCCCACAACGCCAACCAGGGACGACCCCCACCGCCACACGTGCACCTGCCTTTCACGTGAGCTCTTCCAAAAGCAGCCCTGCCAACGGCAAGGAGAAGGGGCACGGCAGGGGTGTCTGTGCACGCGGCCCGGGGCCCCGGCAGTCACACACACCCGAGGCTGACGCAGAGCAAAGCCTGAACGCGGAAGGGGGTCTAACTTCCGATTTCAACGGCCGTGACCTGACACGGCGCTGGCAGCCCTCAGGCAGACGGCACCCCGACAGCAGGCCCCAGCCCTGCAAATGGACCCTGTGGGGCCTGCTGCCACGGCTGCTCTGCACACTGCCGTGTCACAGCCACACCCCTGCAGGGACGGTGGCGGGACTGGTCCCCTGGTCCATCCAATCAGTACAGACGAACGCAGGGGAATCTGCAGGAACCGGCAAATCAGACCCTCACTCGTCCCATGTCCCCGTTCTCACTTCTTCACCCGGCAAGGGGCTGGCAGCCTCTCGAAGCCCTGCGGACGCACGCCTGCCCCCCAGTGCTGAGGCGAGGCGGCCCCTCGAGAGGCCCAGCGGACTCCCTGGCCTGCTGGGAGTGGGCCCCACCACCCATGCCCTGGCTCCCACGCCGCCTCACTCACCCGGTCAACTCTGTCCACCTGGACGCCGAACTTGCCCCCGAAGCCGCGTACGGAGTCGACCTGGGAGCAGTGCTTGGAGAGCTTCGACTGGTACTCGTGGCCGACGGCCGACTGGAACGGGGCGCAGAGAGAAGTTGTCAGCCGCAGGCAGCGCAGCCTCATCAGATGCCCCCACGCGGTCCCCGGGCACCAGCCCCCACGTGGGGCCCACGCCAGGGCTCCTCCACAAAGTACGTGCAGTGTGGGAGCTGGGGATCCCCGAAGCCACCCAAGACCCTGCAGCGGCAGTGCTTCTACAGGTCCTGTGGAGAGCCCAGCCTGACGCCGGCAACCAGAGACGGTGATAGTCACCTGCTCTGCTAACGCGAGGCTCTGGCCTACAGCGTGACGTAGGAATGAGGACCAGAGAGCCTTCACCAAAGGACAGGGATGCAAGCGCGACCTCGGTGACCACACGCACCCGGCCACTCTACAGAGCCACCGGGTAGCCGTGTTCGCCCTGTCCACCCACGGGGCCTCCCACGAAGGAAAGCTGAGGCTTCCCCCCACAGTGGCCTCAGCAAGGCCAGCCACCCATGGCCTCCGGGCCACACCGAGCTCCCCAGCAGTTTGTCAACAAAACTTCTGGAATGCAACCCCCACTGTGCACTTACATATAAGACAGCGTCTGAGATTCGACCACCAAATTCAGTAAATGCCAGGCGCCCACAGCCCGCAAAGCTGAAAATACTGAACTACCAAGCTCCGGGCAGTCCCCAGCCCCGCCCAGCCTCGGCCCCGCCCAGTCCTGGCCCCGCCCCCGCCCCTAGACCGCCCCGCCCAGGCATGTGGAAGGAGGCTCTGTCCCCTGTGCGGACACCTGATCGTTCACTACTACTGCCGACGGCCATGCTGCCCGGGGACGCAGCGCACAGACACCCCTCCGCGTGGTCTCCCCGGGCCGCACAGGACGCCCGGGACAGGGGAGCCCCTCCGCGTGGTCTCCCCGGGCCGCACAGGACGCCCGGGACAGGGGAGCCCGGCAGGGGCGGGGCTGGGGAGGCCGTTCTCAGCACAGCGCAGGGGAGAGCGCGCCGAGCTTCACTGGAAGCCTCAGAGCCGGGCCGTGCTCTCCCCTCCCCGGCTCCGCTCTGGCGTCCGTCCCGCCCGGTGACCTGAGGCCCAGTGCCCGCCCGCGGCCTCCAGGCTCCCGCTCAGTGCTGACAAGCCTGCGGAAGGGGCTCCCAGAGCGGGAATCGCAGCAGAAAAAGTTGTACGGGAGCTTCTCGAAGAGGCCAGCCGAGTGGGAGCGGGGCAATTTTCCCAAGTTTTGGTTTTTTGTCAGAACAGACGAACCCCCGAGAAAACCAGGCCTGTAACTTGGCACGGGCACCGCCAGGGCGCGGCCCCGAGGCCGCTGGCCCACTGCGGGTCCGGGGCTCGCCGAGGCCTGAGCGAGGCGGCCTCACCGGCGCCCTCCGCAGGCAGGCGTGGGCAGACACGTGCCTGTCGTGAGGTTTGTTCTCAGGTCTCCTTCAGGTTCTCAAGTCCTTACCCAGACACCTCGGGGCTCTTTCCAACTCAGAGAGGGCGGCTGACACATCGCTGAAGAATTACGTGTTTTTGGAGTCTCTCTTTTTTTATTTTGGGAGGGATAGTGCATGTGGGGGAGGGGCAGAGACGAAGAGAGAGATGCCCAAGCAGGCCCAGAGAGCCGGATGCGAGGCTCAAACCCCCAAACTGGGAGATCATGACCTAAGCTGAAACTAGGAGTCAGACACTTAACCGACTGAGCCCCCCAGGCGTCTATGGAGTCTCAAGTTACTTCTGACGTCGGGTTGGTGCCACCGTGCCCCCAGGAGCTGAGAGCTAACCTTGCCTGCATGTGCACTGAGGCACAAGGGACGGGCTGGGAGCCCAGGGCAGCACCCCTGCCACATGCACCTGTAAGGGGAGCGCCCCCCCCCCCCACGACACCCGCCGAAGAGAGCAGGGTTTCCCTGAGCCGTCTGGGCGCCTTCATGAGAGGTCGCCGGCGCCTGCTGGGGGCCAGGCCAGGCCGGACAGGAGGACGACAGGCCCCGGCCCCAGAGAGCCTCCACGGAGAGGCGGCCACGTGCAGGGGCAGCGGAGGACAGCAGGGAGAGGGCACAGGGGAGAGGCAGCTGCAGGCGGGCAGGTGGGAGGGAGGGCTCGTCAGGGAAGCTTCAGGGACTAGAAAGGCCGGAGCCCAAGGTGCTGCAGGACTGGAGCAGCTGAGAAGCCAGCAGGGACAGCCCTGTCACTACTGCCACCAAGCTCCTCCTCGACAGCTGGATTATTCTCCCTAATGTGTCGTTTTTCCAAACCAGAACTGGGGGCCCAGACGGACCATGAGTCTCTCTCTGCTGTGACTCCCCACAGCCCCACGCTGTTGGGGCAGGAAAGGCTTCTAGGGGCTTCTCTCACGGTCCTGAGCGCTCGGGGTTTGTCCGTTTGTGCTGCAAAAAGCCACCAGGTTTTCTTTTTTTGAGAATCCAAGAATTATTCCGCTCCCCACTTTCCCTGTCCAGACATCTCTGGGGTGACAGTCCCACCAGGAAACGCCCCTGCTTCCTACAGCTCTCGGTCCAAGCCCAGCTTAGGCAAATTCCGGACCTGGTGTGGGGTGCCCACAGCCCCCGTGTGCGCTCCGTGCTAGCACAGCGCGGTGGTGGTGACACAGCGGGGCCGGTCCGCGCTCCGCCCGGACACTGATGCCGAGCCCGTGCAGGAGGGCAGGTCTGGAATTACAAACCAGAAACTCCTTATCAGCTAACGGCTTCCCTTCTACGCAGAACAAAGGGGACGTCTGTCCAGTCAGAACGAGGTCAGGCTGGGAATTCACGTCCCCGGGGACGTATGCCCGCCGCACACAGGTCCCCCGCTGGGGAGGCACGTAGCACACCACCCCTGCTCCATGTTCTCCCGCGGTGGGGCGGGGGGGGGGGGAAGCAGCCCCCCGGAGCCAACGTGCTCCCGCTCTCTCAGGACAAGGAGGACACAGTGCTCCCGAAGGCTGACGCCCTCAGTCCACAGCGTGGAGACCACGGACCTGGCGGCTGCGGCAGCCGCTCGTCCACGGTCCTCCATGTGAGTGCTCCCTCCCCGCCTCACGGGCCGGGCCAGGCTCTCCCGTGAAGGCCACAAACGCCCGCAGGGCGGCAGGGCACCTGCTGGCTGAGGCTCACCTGCGCCACGAACGAGCCCCCTGACTGGATCCTGCTCCGCGCACTGGCATGGGCTGGGCTTCCAGTGACTCCGACACCGGCGCTTCAGGTGCTTCCGGGCGTCTGTCCTGGTCCCAGAGCCCCCACCCCCACCGCGCCCGGGCCCCCGTCCACACGGCCCACACCCGGCAGCCCTGAGAATCCTAACACGGCTTCTAAACCGAGGAGCACTGCCCGAGGAAGGGGAGTCCACAGAGGACGAGCTCACCCTGACCACAGGCCGCGAAGCTTTTAGCCACGAGGCCAGGCACCTGCTTCACCAACCCCGTGCCCGCCGTGAACTGGCCCGCGCGCCGTCGCCTACCTTGTCCATCCGGTCCTGCTCCACGCCGAACTTCCCGCCGTACCCGTGGGAGGCTTTCGGTCCTGCTTCAAGCTCCTTCTCCCTGAGGGTCTGGTGTTCTTGAAAAACATTCTCCCTCAGCTTGTGGATGCTGGACGGGGGCGCAGAGGAGAGACAGACGCGCTGAGAGGGCAGGAGGCCGTCCGCATCCTCCAGGGAGACACATGAGAGCAGGCAGCGGGCCCTCCACACCGCAAGGCCCGTGACTCCCGCCCCCAGATCCTGCCTTCGCCCTGCGCCCCTTCCTCTGCCAGCGGGCCCGACTCGTCAGCAGAGCTGAGTCAAGTTTACGGGGAATAAGAAACTAATCTGCACCCGCCCAGTGAGTCACCCCAAGTCCGAGGGGAGCTGTGAGTTTTCTTTAGTTCTCCCAGAGGAAAGGCTCGCGTCAGGGAGCAGGATTAGGAGCAGCATTTCTGCGAGCGGCACCGCAGGGCCGGCGGGGAGACCGAGTCAGCAGCCGCCGCCCCGGACACCCGGGACGCAGGTCGGAGGCCGTGAGGCAAACGTTCAGACAGCGTCGCGGTTCCTGATGGAACCGCTTGTACGTATGCCAGGGTGACCCGAGAGACGCTGGGGGTAGACCATCTAAAGCCACTTTTCACTTTTAACACTGGGGAGAGCAAACAGATCACAGGATGGGGTCAAAAGCCGGCAGGTCAGGACGCCCCTGGCGCGGTCACCATCACGGGACTGCAACGTGGCACACACGCCACCCTCCAGGGCTGTCCGGGGACACCATGTCCACACACGTGGACGACAATCCCAGAGTGGAGGGAAAGGGCGCGCCAGGCCTGGCCACTGCTCCGTGCCCTTGGGAGCAGGGGTGGGGGGACCAGTGCCCCGACAGCCGGAAGGGCCACAGGGCGCCACGACTGCCCCACCTCGTCCAGCCTGTTTCAAGGCTGCGGGCACAGAAGCAATGCGGAGGGCAGCGGGTGACGGAACCTGCTCGCCGCCGGCTCCCGGGGCCTCTGAGTCCTCATGGGGCTCCTGTGGAACGTGTGGGCTCAGCGAGTCGGGGAGAACCAGCGCTGCGTCTAAAATACCCACCCTGCCGACCTGACCCTCTCTTGTGGGTGATCTCCTGGCTCTTTCTCAGCCAAGAGCAGCGTCATCTCCCCGAAAGATAACGGGGTTGAGGAAGACACACGCCACAGGTGACCCAAACAGGTCACTGGGTAGGGACGGCCCTCACGGCAGGCCCAGGAGGCTACAAACCGGAAGCAGGTGCAGCCTAAATAGAAGTGTGAGCACGGTTTAAGGTTCCTTTTACCTACGCTTCCTGACCAAGGAACACCACCGGGAGTGGTGGCGGCGTAAGGCGTGCGAGTCAGGAGCAGGGCCGCTCTCCCACTGGACGACCCCTCGGCTCTCCTATCTGGGCTTTTCCTGAGAACAGGGGGCTTGGAATCCAGCTCCCCAGGGGCACCTGGGGCTCAGTCGGTTAAGCATCTGACTTCGGCTCAGGTCATGATCTCACAGTTGGTGGGTTCGAGCCCCACATAAGGCTCTGTGCTGACAGCTCAGAGCCTGGAGCCTGCTTCCGATTCTGTGTCTCCCTCTCTCTCTCAGCCCCTCCCAGCTCTCTTTCTGTCTCTCTCAAAAATAAATAAACTTTAAAAAATTAAGAAAACAGAATCCAGCTCCCCAGGACCCCACGGGCAATAACAAAACAGGAACATCACAGTCATGGGGGGGTGGGGTTAGGGTCTAAGGGACTCAGACATCGTGTGTGGCAGGGACCCTCACTTGCAGAGAGCGTAGGGGACCCCATCCCTCGATGGAATCGCCACTTCCGAAGAGAAGATGCTAGAATGCTGCACACAGGAAGCGTTTCTGACGGGACCCGCAGCGCTGCCGCGGACGTGAGCGCACACACACGCAGAAGCGTGGAATCGCATGTTGCGGGACCATCGGGTCACGAGACAGGCCCAGCCGCGCCAGTGTGTGAGCAGAGACGCTGGGCCCCCTGGTCTGTGTCCTCGCCCTCCAGAATACCAACTTCACCCCAACAGTAAGGCCGTCTCTCAGGGGCGCCTGGGGGCTCAGTCAGTGAAGGGTCCAGCTTCGGCTCAGGTCAGGATCTCACGGTTCGTGGGTTCGAGCCCAGAGCCTAGAGCTGCTTCAGATTCTACGTCTCCCCCTGTCTCTGCCCCTCCCCCGCTCCCACTCTGTCTCTCAGAACTAAATGCTAAGGACAAGTCAGACCGACGGACAGGCTCTTACTTGATGTGCTCCTGGCGCCCCGACCCCGTCACGGTCTTGGCCCCCCATCGCTGCTCCTTCTCGCTTACGTCATTCTGGAAAGACAAGTCACCGACGAGTGACTCGCACTCCCGGGACTGGAAGACACACAGACGACAGACACACGGACACCCGAACGAAACGAGAGGAAACTCCCCTCCGGGAACAGCGGGGCGGGGGAGCCGGGGGCGCGTACCACGAAGTCGGGGTCGGTCTCCCAGTCGTCAGCGCCCCCGTCGTCCTGGGGGATGGACACGGCGTGGCCGGCCGAAGCTTTCCACATCTGCAAGGGCGGCCCGGGGTCAGGGGGCCTGAGAGCTGTGCTGCACAGCCTCACCCGCACGTTCTCCGGCCCAAGGCGAGGCTCCGAGCTCAGGGGCCGGGCAGCCGTGCCACGGGCAGGAATGACAGCGCCAGACACCAGAGAACCGTCACGGGTCTTTCTTTAAATCTTTTTTTTAACGTTTATTTCTTTTTGAGAGACAGAGCATGAGTGGGGGAGGGGCAGAGAGGGAGGGGACCACAGAACTGGAAGCAGCTCCAGGCTCCGAGCTGTCAGCCCAGAGTCTGACTCAGGGCTCGAACCCACGAACTGTGAGATCATGACCTGGGCTGAGGTCGGACACAACTGACTGAGCCACCCAGGCCCCCCCATCATGTCGTCTTTCTAACACTGCTCTCAAAGGTCATCCCAGACCCATCAGAAACATTCCGGCTTCAATTCAAGTGGGAACATGTTCTGGAAAAAAAGAAAATCTCGACTGCATTTACGTCATCCATTAAGAACACGTCCCTCCAGGGGCGCCTTGGGGGCTCGGTCAATTGAGCGTCTGACCTCGGCTCAGGCCATGATCTCGCGGTTCGTGAGTTTGAGGCCCCATCTGGCTCTGTGCTGACAGCTCAGAACCCACTTCAGATCCTGTCTTCCTCTCTGCCCCTCCCCCCCCCAAATAAACACTGAAAAGAAGGAAGAAAACACGCCTCCACTGAGTCACGACAACGTGCTGTCCAAACAGGAAGACGCCCACATCGGGGAGAGTCCCAGGCCACGTGGACTTTACCACTTCAAAGAACAACAGGACCCACACTGATTTCAAGGACTCCCGGGACACACAGTACTGACGTCCTGGACTCGGGCCTGACCCATCCATCAACGTTTCAAGTGACTTATCGGAGGCTGGCTACACGGCCTCTCCGTACAACTCGGCCTCGGCTTCCCAAGCGGCTCGGAGGATGCGCTGTCCCCTCCTCCCAGCACGTCAGCTCGGGAAGGTTCCGTGTGGCACAGAGACCAGGGACAGTGGCCTCGCCCCTGAACAAGACAAGGCCTTTCCTAACTGCAAAGGTAAAACTGAACCTTGAAGGGTTTCAAGAGAAAACTCTGCGTCAGAACGGACTCGTTTCCCACACGAGTACTAGTAAAATTTCCCCAAGGCCAGGAAGCACCTGAGAGATGATTTTAACTCGATCAACCAGAAGCTCCACCTCCGTGTCCCCATCAGGGACACCCAGAGGGCGCTTTCCGAGGTGCCACACCAGTGCTCCTGTGGCTTGAATTCAGCCAGGACAGAAGCGCGTCCACACCCGCCCCCTCCAGCCCTGCTGGGTGTCAAGTCCAAGTCCAGGATGGCAGCAAGGGGCAGATCAGTGCTCTTGAGTCCCAGACGCAACTCCTGTCTCGGTCACCTGAACAGGCCAGCGGGAAAGGCAGGATCCACACGGTGCCCTCCAGGCTACCTCAAAGCCCGCTCCCCTCTGTCCCAAAGCCCGCACGAATTCCCCACGCGTAACCTGCTGTTAACGCAATGTCAGCCCGCAGAAAGAATCAACTCTCAGCCCCGGGAGGGGCAGCCGAGCCCATACGCAAGTCAGAGTTGAGTGATTTGCCCACAGCCTCAGCCTCTCCGGTCAAGTGTGCCCCGCGGCCCCATGCTGGGAAGAGGCCAGCTGCGCCTTGGGCCAGGGCATTTGGTCACGCTGACTGTGGGAGGGCCGGTGAGGCTAACTGTCCCCGGAAGGCGAAGGTGACAGAGGTCTTTGCCTGTTGCTCTAGACGCATCAGGAAAACAGGGCAGGGCCCCACCTTCCCTGGTCCTTCTGGAAGCTGCATCAGAGGGCAGGGCGAGCGCCTGCTGCCCGGCGCCCTGCCCACGTCCACAGGCTTCCTGCTCCCGCCCCGCCCGGGTCTCTGGAGCCCCTTCTCTTTCAAAACCACAGGCAACACTGGAGACTGGGCTTGGTTTCCAATGCTAGTTAGTTATTTAGATAGTTCATTATAAGTAATCTCTACACCCCACATGGGGCTCGAACCCTGCAACCCCAAGATCAAGAGCCCCGTGCTGTTCAACAGAGGCAGCCTGGCGCCCCCTTGACTTTACTTTCTGAACATCGAAACACCCTCCCAGGAAAGTCCTGTCCCGATCTCCGCAGCCCCAAAGGCAGAATCCCCTCCCCTTCCGCTCAGGGACTCGCCCCGACAGCCCGAGGGGACAGGAGAGAAAGGTGACGAGGCACAGACCTTTCTTGCCGGCGGAGGGCGGAAGGCTGCTCACAGGGCTCCGTCAGAAACGCAGGGGTCCAGCGAGGAACTCCCAGGCATCTGGAGTGATTCTGTCTGTAAAACGACGAAGAGGAGGGAGCTCAGAAAGACGCCCGCGGCCAGGCCCCCCGGGCGAGTCGTCACGCGCGGACCCTCTCTCGAGTCAGCAACATCCTCCCACGGTTCACGCGGCTCTGCGAAGAAATCCAAACGGAGGGAGGGAGGGTGTGCATCTGACAAACCAGAAGGCTCAACCGGTTCTCAGACACGTGGAGAAAATACAGAAACTAACAAGCTGCAAAAGGTTCAG
This sequence comes from Helogale parvula, assembly GCA_004023845.1. NCBI lineage: Eukaryota > Metazoa > Chordata > Mammalia > Carnivora > Herpestidae > Helogale > Helogale parvula. The sequence goes on from PJEM01017779.1 coordinate 17,433, forward strand.
AGCTGCACCGAGTTCCGTCTTCACGCCGACACTACTGCTGCAACCTGTCGTCGCCTCCCCTTTCTGTCCCTTCTAAAGGACAACGTTACTGAGAACAGTAAGATTCTAGGCCTGTGAGTTTAAAAAAATAAGTAAATAAATAACACAAGAGGCCCTCTGGGGGGCTCAGTCGTTTAAGCTCCGACTTCAACTCAGGTCATGATCTCACGGTTCGTGAGTTCGAGCCCCGCATCGGGCTCTGTGCTGACAGCTCGGAGCCTGGAGCTGCTTCAGATTCTGTGGCTCCCTCTCTCTCTGCCCCTCCCCCGCTCTCACTCTGTCTCCCTGTCCCAAAACTAAATCAACATTAAAAAATAAATAAATAACCTAAGGAAACCTCTCTGGAGGGACTGTGACCCGGCTGGGTGACAAACACAGCACAGGAACTCCCATCTGAGGGAGGGGCGGGGCGACGCGGGCTCAACTTCTAACAAAGGGATACGGTTACTGCACGAAGATCAAGACTCCAACCGTCGCCGCCGACTCCCCACCTCCTCCTGAAAACGATACCACGGTGCTGAGGGCACCGCGGAGCAGAAGGAAGTCCCCTCGGCCCCTAGAAACCAGCGAGGCCCGAGCACGCGCCACTGGCGCCCGCCTGCAGCCGTCACACGAGGGCCCGCACAGCGGTGCTCTGCCAGCCTTCCCCACGCTCCACTTCCTGCGAGGCCTGTCCCTGCCATTCGCGCCTTCTCTGCCCTCAGTCCCTTCGCAAACCCTCACTTCTACGGCTGTTCCGCACACGCCAGGTCCTGACCTTGTTCTTGTCATCAGCAAGCGTCTAGAAAAACCCACACGAGAGCAGCTAGTGATCCCTGAAATCTACAACAGCTTACTAGCCCTGCCAGATTCTAAATGAAATAAAACATCACAAGGATAACTGCTTGGAAATGTAAAAGCCTGGTATTTTTTGGACCCAAAGAAAATGCCTTTGGCCCCGACTTCACACCATACACAAAAACCGGTCCAAGATCTAAACTTTAAGCTTCAACTAGGAAACTCTCACAAGGAAACACAGGAAGAGAGTCTCATACCCTCCAATGTGACAACAGTTCTGAGATGGGACACCTACGGCACGAAGAAGAGGAAAGAAGGGAGACAGTGGGTGAAATTTGAAACTGTGCTCCAGACGCCGCTGTCTGGGGAGTGAGGACAGGTCACGGACAGCAGGAAGCATTTCCAAGTGCTGCGTCCAAAACCCGGAAGGAGCCCTGCACTGCCATTCCTCTGAAGGATCTGATGATGATGAGCATCCAGGGAAGGGCCTGCATGGACGCTCCCCAGAGACCCGTCGATGGCGACGAAGCTCACCAGAGACCCTCAGGATCTCTAACCATCAGGGGCAACTCACGTGCAGCAGGAGCCCCGCCTCTCATCCAGGATGGCTGAAATCAGAGGCGGACACGCAAGCCAGAGGGGCGTGGGGAGACCGGAACCCCCTCCCCCTCTGCTGGGGACATCACGGCAGGAACAGCGCGGCAGGTCCTCGAAGGGAAACCCCGGTTACCCAACTGACCCTGGGGTTCCGACCCCCAGAGACAGACCCGAGAGAAACGAAAACTTCTGTCCGCACGACAACCTGCGCAGGAATGCCCACGGTATCCGTCAGGACAGCCAGGAAGCAAGCCCCACACTAACGCCCACGTTACGTAACCGGTCCGTGGAGCCACCCGTACGACGGATTAGAACGCGGTAAAAATCAGGGGTGAGGGCCTGGCGCGCTGCTCCATGAGTGACTCTGGAGGACACGCTACCCCGAGGCAGCCGGACAGCAAAAGACTGTCCATGTACATGCGCCGTCCAGAACTAGCGAGTCTGTGCGGACAAAAAGTAGATGAGGGGTAGCCTGGCGCTAGAGGGAGGGTCACAGCGCTTCTTTCTGAGGTGCTCAATGACCCTAAAACCCATCATGCCGATGGTTGCACAACTCTGTGAATACAGTAGGAAACTATTTAATCGAAGTCTTTAAAAAAATTTTAATGTGTTTTCTTATTTGAGCCAGAGAGACAGAGCATGAGCGGGGGAGGGTCAGAGAGAGAGGGAGGGACAGAATCCGAAGCAGCTCCAGGCTCCGAGCTGTCAGCACAGAGCCCGACGCGGGGATCGAACTCATGAACCTCGAGATCATGCCCCAGCTGAAGCTGGCTACCCAATCGACTGAGCCCCCCAGGCGCCCCTTAACTGATCCCTTTAAGTGAGTGAATCACATGGCATGTGACTGTATCTCAATGAAATTGTTACCGGCGAAACGCTGTTCACCATGCGCAGCCCCTCCCTGCAAACCTCACAGGTGCGCACCAACACCGCACCAGGGTGAAGTCGGGCCCGGCCGCAGAGTGGGGCACTCTACAGGACACAGTTTCAGAGGGTGGGACAGAACTCCCTTTTCAGCAACCTCACCGCCTGCGCCGCGGCAGAGAAGCGGAGAGCGAGAAGGCACCTGAGCAGCCAAAACAGCCATCTCGACCCCCCACCCCACCCCGGGCTCTGTGCACTCTCCTCTGCGGAGGGCACCAGCCCGCCCGCTCACAAGGTGAAGGCCAGGGCCTGTGCCCAAGGCCACCTGCGGCTGGCACAGGGCCGCACGGGGCAGGGCCCGAATTCCCATGACTCACGCACTCAACCACGCCCTTTGTGAGCACCTTACCTGCGCTGCCCGGCACCCACCAAAGTCTGAATCACCCATTACGTTCGCTTAAAAGTGTTTTAAAGACAAGCCCGCCCAAATGCTTCCACTAAAAGGCAAAGACTAGTGACCGGGAGACCTAGTGTCCAAAACAAGTGGGCATCCCCCTCCCCCTTGATTCTTGGGTCCAAAAGTGGCCTTTAGGACTCTTCCTGCTCCTTAAGGATCTGGAAGCGCTTTTCTGAGGGCGAGCGAGTCAGCCACTGGGGCAGTGACTCAACACGCGGTCAGGTGGGGGCAGGGACTGGAGGGGCCTGCTGGGCAGAACCCAGGGGTTAACTCCTGACGAAGCGCGGCGCCCGCAGGGCGGGCCAGGGAGGGGAGGCCTCCAGAGCTGCGCTCAGCGGAAAAGGGCATTCTTCCCCGAGAGGCCGCCGCACACGGCCGGCCGCAGATTCCTGCCCGAGGAAGCCCTGTCCCCTCTTCCCCCGACCCTCGGGGGGGGTGGGGGGGCCGGGGACCGCTAGCCCGTAATATGCAAGAGACGGCACCGGAACAAGCAGAAAGCCCAAAAGCACCTTTCTAGTGACTTCGCACATACCCAGAGGAGGGGCTGCTCCAAATCGAGAGCCTCTCAACCAGCCGCAGGGGCGCGAGTGCGGCGCTCGCACTGACCTGATTGCACCACCTCGCGGAAGGTGCGTGCTGCGGGGACCCCGGCCCCCTGATCCCCC
>PJEM01017780.1:0-20831 GCA_004023845.1 Helogale parvula
GAAAGAATTGTTGAGACGTCTTCGGGTGCAAAGGTGCTTTATTAAAGCACAGGGTCAGGACCCTCCAGAGGACTCCTAAAGAAAGCTTAGGCCTGGTTCTTGTCAGGCGAAGGCTGTTTTCCCTCTACTGAGCCAACAGTAGGACGGTAGGGGTTCCTGGAGAGACACTGTGCCCTGTGTGTGCCTCAAGGATGTGTACTTTTACCTGCCATCTCCTGCTTGCCTTTTTTCCCCACATCACTGTGGGGGGATGGGTGACGTTGGAGCTCCCAGAAACTGAGGCTATTGATAAGATTGCCCTTTTCTTGTGATTTATTAAGATCTTTGTAAACTGATGGACTCGTGTCCTGCGTGACTGTGATCTCTATCAGTTAACCATCTGTTTCCTTTCCTTTGCTCTTGGGCAGCCAGGAGTGTCTGAGGAATGTCACACAGATCTCCCCTTGGGGCAGGGGGTGGGAGGGGCGGCGCCGGGTAGGCCAGCTTGTGCTTTGCCCTCAGCTTGCCTTATATCCCCTAATCAGGAGAAACCTGGCTTACCCAAGGTCCCGCCTCTCTATAGGGGCATCCTGAATCCAGTCGTTGTGGGCACATAAAGGCCCATTCATTCTGTATTACTCATGTCAGCTGAATGGCCACACCAGGCCCAGAGTTCCCCAGCGACACATCAACTTCTCCCTTCTGTTCCCCTTCCCTTCCCTGGACGTCCGGATCTCAAAGCACTCCCTACTGCTGACACCGTATCTCACAGTCTGCTTCCCAGGGGGCCCAACCCACATACAAGTGAGAAGGCACAGTTCCTGTTCCCACGTGCTCATAGTCACAGGCTCGGTGGTGTTTTGGCCCCAGGGACTGTGCTTCTGGGGCTCCTCTTCCATGCTCAGCGCAGTGCCTCATCAATACTCTCAACGTGAGGTTTCAAACTGTTGGCTCAGCAGATCAGTCCCTAAGCAAAGTACTCAGTGCACAATGACCCCTCCTAGCAAAGGATTAAAATCCCAGTGAAATTGCCAAAGGAAAAACAATTAGATTGCAGTTCTGCAGAGCCACTCGCACACATCCTTTGGCTTGGCCGGGCGCACAGAGCTTCATCCTGAGACTGAGACAAAGCCACACCCTACAGCATCCACTCCTGGTCCCCAGCCATCACTGGGACAGACTCACTGTTCTCCTTTTGGCTGAAAGAGCACGCGGAGGGGGACGCCCCACGGAGGCAGAGTTGGAGCTTTCAAGTTTACCCTTTGGTCTCATTCCCTACAGGGCGGCTTTTAACTGCTGCTTCTCTCTGTCCAATTTTAACTGCAATGTTTCGTATGTTCCCTCTCTGGCTACCCAAAATAACTGGCCCTTCTTTGCTCTTTTGTCCTCCTTATTCTCACCTCTTAGCCCAGAGAGAAGAGGCCTTCAGGATAATGTTAGGAAAGGAGGTCAGTGCGGTGCGTGTGAAATTTCCATTTCTGGCAGCAGCAGCTCTGGCCCTCTGCAGAATTAGAAAGTAAATCCACTTAATCCCTGGCTCTGCGCTCCCTTTCAGAGACTCCTTTCTAGCCCCAGTCCCAAAGCTCCAATTCTCACTATATTAGCACCTGATTCAAGTATCCCGTGTCCTCGGCATTTTCTCTGCCTCCCCCTTCGCCCCTTAAAATCTTTTTCATTTTGCCCCCATTTATGAGGACCCTGGGAGGCTCCCAGAAGGCCGCTTACACATGAATGTGAGGTGTTGCATGACTACATCACAGTGATTCTGTGTGTTATTCCATTGGGCACTTTGTATTTTGCATGTGTCTATCATTGATATTTGTATATCGCTCTTCAGGGCCCAAGACTGTAGGGACGAAACGGTCAGGATTTCATGAAACACAGAGCGGTCATTTGTGGGCCAGGGGCACGTCCTCCATTTTGTAAATCACCCAGACGAGCCCTCTGCCATCACTCATGACTGAACAGAAACCCCAGCCGCTCTGAGCAGCGAGTCAAGTGTCCCCTCTTCTGGTCACCGGTTCTTCCATTCTCCTGCATCCAACACTGACTGGACAGTGAGCTGAGCCAAACAAACCAACATCTCATGGAAAACACATCACGCTGATAGGACTCCGTCCACCACTTTGTTGTGGAAAAGACGCTACCTCGCCATTTTTGTTCCTTTTTGTTTTCCACATGAACTTCACAACGCCTATTCAGCACTATGTGGCTTAATTAAAATATGCTTATACCAAGTCAGCTGCACATAATACAACAGCATGAAGTCTCGTCAGGGGGCTGGAGGGACGGGCTTTCCACGCAACCCCACCATCACCACCCTCAAACCTCCATAAAGCCACGCTCAGCGAGGGCCCTGGGAGGCAAGGGACCCAAGGGACCACTGAAGAGACTACCGGGCTGAGCAGGAAAGAAGAGAAACATATTTATCAGCCTCCCAGACCATTGTACTCAGTCAACCAAAGCTCACCTGAGAGCAAACAAAGGAAGGAGAGTCTGCGAGGTTGTAAAGGACCAACGCTGGGGTCCCAAGCACCCCCAAGCAGCCAGGTTTGGGGGCAGATCTTGCTGCGGCTGCGGGTAACAGGCTCTCTCCCATCTACCCCGGCACACCTCTGAAAGGGCAAACCAAGTGAACCCAGGTGTAATTACGGTGATGGGGGCACTCGGCCTGCAACACGTGCACGGATGCCCGGATGTTACTCTGGGTGGCACACTCGTCACCGCCCTGCTTCAGAGTGCGCACTTTTGCTTTCCACACGGCATCTTCCTTCTTTCCTGGAACAACCATAACTAACACACACGCAGCCGATCAGCTGGGAGCGAGAACGGAGCAGCCTCCAAGCGCACCGAGCCTCTCACCTCCTCGCCCACAACTTCTTTTTTCCCTTTTCCTCCTCAATTCTAATACTGCATATACTCGGGGCTTGCCATCGACCTTTTCCCAAATTTTCCAGCCATCTCTCGTTTCTCTTCTTTTAGTGGGTTCCTTAAGAAGAAACAATTACTTCCTGAGTTCTTCTAGAATGATTTACCGGGACTCTCTACAAGTTGAAGTCCAAGTGTTCTCGGTGAGTCTTCCTTCCCTTGGCTCCTCGCATGTCCCCGTGCAGGTGACGAGGGTCTGACTCTTGTCCGGTTGAGCTTTGTTCTCAGAGCTCCATCAGCTCTTCCGTCTCTCATACTTCTGGGTTTGGTTTCTCTCCCGAGGACCTACAGCGTGGGCTCTTCTAGAAGCCTGCTGCCACTGAGCACCCGGCCGGGCGCTCCTGCCTCTGCGCTCCACGGTGCCCTGCATCACCGCGCGCAGCTCTGGCTCACACACACTCCCGGCTGCCACCGCACAACAGATGTTCCCAGTTTCCCTAAAAACGAAGTGCGTGTGTGTGTTCTTTAATTCTTTTTGTTCTGATTTAGTCCCTGGAAAAGACAGGAGCAGATTCTAAGCTAACTGACCATGTTCGCAGCACAAGTGGAGGGCCAGGCCCGGACCTCTGCCCACAAGAGCCCCGTGTTCTGTAACATCTACCAAACCGACAGACTCCTCTCCTGAAAGGTATGAGTGTGAGTTACACACAGAGGCTGCGCCAGTCATTCAGCAGCGCGGTAAGTTAAAGCAAAGAGAAATGGGAGAGAGGGCTGCTAAATCAAGAGACCATCTGCTGCCAGAGCACATCTCTCTCTTAGAAACCATTCCACTGCCGTCGGGTTCTTCCCCTCCCCTGCTGGGATCGGTTCCTCAGCTCTCTCTCTTTCCCAAATTCTGTTGTAGAAACACATCGTCTACAGGAACCTTCAGACACCACTGGCAGGAATGCAAACAGGTGCGGCCACTGTGGAAGGTGTGGAGGGACCTCAACAAGTACAAGGAGAACCACGCTATGATTCGGTGACTTCAGTGCTGGGTGTTTAACCCGAAGAATACAAGAACTCTGATTTGAAGGGATACATGCAGCCCTGTGTTTACTGCATTATTTACAAGAACTAAAATATGGAAGCAGCTCAAGTGTCTTAGCGACTGATGAATGAATAAAGAAGACGTAGTGTGTGTGTGTGTGTGTGTGTGTGTGTGTGTGTGTGTGTGTACTATTTTTCAGCCATTAAAGAGAACGAAATCTTTCCATTTTCAACGACATGGATGGATCCTGAGAGTTAAGTGAATGTTAAGTGAAATAAGTCAATCAGAGGAAGACAAACATCAGATTATTTCACTCATATGTGGAATTTAAGTAACAAAACAAATCGGGGCACCTGGGTGGCTCAGCTGGTCAAGCCGACTCTTGATTTCAGCTCAGGTCATGATCTCATGGTTACTGAGTTAGAGCCCCGAGTGGGGCTCCACACTAACAGCACAGAACCTGCTTGGGATTCTCTCTGCCCCTCACCTGCGTGCATATTCTTTCTCTCTCTCTCAAATAAATTAATTTAAAAAAAAAGAAACAATGAACAAAAAAAAAAGAAGAGACAAAACAAAACAGAGACTCCTACTAAAGACAACCGATGGTTTCCAGAGGGGAGGTTGGGGGGAGGGGGGCACAGATGAAGGGATCAAGAGCACACTACAACGCACACTGAGTAATACACAGAACTACTGAATCACCATATTGTATATCTGAAGCTAATATAACACTGTATTTAACTATACAGGATTGAAAATAAAATTTAAAAAATTAAAAATTTAAAAAAATAAATCAAAATAAAACCACATCATCTGTTGCAGTCACTGTTGCTCAGACCCGGAAGACTTTCCCAAGCTCAGCACCCATGGTCTGTAATAGCCTGGTTTCTTCCTGCTTCTCTGGCTGGTTCACCCTTTCGCCCTTGGCTTTCTTCCCCCTTCTTTTTTTGCAGAGGTCAGAGAAAAGTCTATCCTCGGTCTCTGGGCAGCCTTGGCAATGTGAATGTGCTTATCCTAGAGAAATGACTCAACACCTTACCCTAGTTCCTACATCTCTTCCATTACCCATGTGCACTTCCCACTGCCTCCTGGTCTCTCCACTCAGGATCGCACCAGCACCCGAGACTGTTCCCAAAGTCAAACCCATTAGCAATCCCCATCTCCTTCCTCAATATCTCAGGCTGACTTCAGTGTCTATTATAATCATTCAATTTCCCCTGTCTCCTAACCCCCACCACGGCTAAAGTATTGGTAATAACGCCGAGGAAGAGACTGCGAGTGCTTACCAACATCTGTGTCCCCTTCTCTTTCCCGGGCTTGCTCTGGCCTTCACTTTCCAGCCTCCCTTGCACTTGGGTGTGACCAACACAATGTGAGTGAAAGCAAGCTGCACACTGCTGGCCCTGACTCATAAAATGATGCAAACCGTACTTCCACAAGTGATCTCTGTCCTCTTTCCCCGTCCGCGAGTGGAACGGAGAGGAACAAAGAATGCCTGCTGACCCACTGGACTAGGACAAGATCAAGAAATAAACTTTTATTATGTTCAGACCACTGGTGCTTTGGAGTTGTTTGGTAAAGCAATGGAGTCCATCGTGATGGATATAATTTTTACATTCTCATATTTCATGTTTTCTTAAACTAAAATTTGATCATATTCTATATACAGAGTAACCCTGGATTGGGAGTAGCTTGTTCTGCATTCCGCAAGATGAGCAAACATTTCTAATAAATTTTAACTTGATAAACCAGTGATACCTTCAATAAAGGCAGTCCGTGATGCCAGACATCACATGATCACAACTGAGTCAATGGTTCCTCTCTCTCTCTCTCTCTCTCTCTCTCTCTGTGGAATTGTGGGTGATTGTCTCCAAAGCTCTGATGCTTGGTCTCAAGCAGTGATGTTTGTCCTTTGGATTACAAGCATGTTTCCAGAACAAACTGAGCTAGCAAACCAAGGTTTTACTGTACTTGCTTTTGTCACTGAACATGATATAAATTCGTCTAAGTCTCTTAGCATTTAAGTTACCAATTCTTATTAGTAGGGTTGTAAAATCCTACTTGTACATATGTGTGTGTATATCAGCATATTGAAAATATCATATGCTATTACACACAATATTATATGCAATATGTATTATTCATTAATTACCAGAGGTGAGCATTTCTTTGTTTTCAGATTTTTACTACGAATGATGATTCAGAAACATCCTCAAACATCCCCACGTGTATTGCTGAAACAACTACTCTTTTCATCACTGAAAACGTCGGCTTCTCTTGACTTCTCTCTTCAACACCACTCTTGTCCAATCGGAAGGCAACGCCGTCAATTCAATGTCACTTCCGTCCTTCATACCACACCTGCGATCACAGCGCCCGTTCACACATCTGCTACCCCTCGGCTGGATAATGGTGGGAGCGTGGCTCTTCTTTTAAGTTTTGGGATGCTGGATTAAACAATAATTTTTTGTCCCCAAACTTTTATTTGACATTGTGACTTTCTTTGAAGGGAGCAAATAACAAGCTTTTCTCAAAGTTGTTTTACTCCAGTTTGTTTTTTCCCACAGAGCACCTTGCAGGATTTGTGAATGAAGCACAGTGTTGTCTATGACTCACCATTACTAGTTTCAAAGATTCTGTTCTCCCTTCTTAACAAGGTAAATTCCTGTCACACAGACATAGTCATCCATCTCCATTGTGCCCTTAAGAACCATAATCTCACACATCAATTGACAACTATTACCCCTGGGCCTTCACTGGAGAACACGGTGAGGAATCCTGAGATAAAATTTGGTTATTTCAGGCAACTAGAATGGGACAAGATGTGGAAAGGTAGATATCATTATATCCTACAGACCATAAATAATCAGCTTTTGTCTGCTATGTTATAGGAAGCATAATCCATAAATAATTACTAAAACCTACTATTGAATATGACTGCATGTACATGGCGTAACATCATTCACTTTAAAAGTGAAAAAAATAATTCAAGCCAAATGTATTACATAACATATATTTAACAGAGCAATGAATCTTTAATGGTGCGGACTGAGCTATACGAAATTTACCCCTTTCTTTCAGAGAATTCCTGAGATGGTCAGGGTGCCCATCATTTGCCTATCTGTCCTCAAATTTATTCTCTGCCCTTTCCCTGGTTTCCTCTGGACCATACAGAAATACACGTCTTAGGCTTCTTTGTCAAGTGGCACCTGGAAACTTCTGGCCAAGGGGAGGAACTGGTCGAACAGTGAAGAGAGGAGATGAGGAGAAGCCAAGGTTTATGTTTCCCTCTCTGATCTACCTTGGGCAGCATCTTTAGCAGAAAGCTATTGTTCTCCATTGAAAGCCCCTTCTTCTGTGTTCCTAAGTCCTTGGACAGTCCTCCATTATGGTCAAACTCTCAACATGTGGTCCAGACTTGAACACTGAAAACAAACTTCCTTCCATGGTCTTTCCAGCCCCAGAAGCAGTACAGGCTTTCTGCTCTGATGACCTCACCTTTTCCTATTTGATTCCTCTTCTCTCCTACCCAGCTAACCAATTCCTTCCCCCAAATTCCCTCGGTATAAAACTGACTAGACCATGACTGACATAATAGAGCCAATGACATATTTTAGGATATTAGTGGAGAGTCACTGTCTGGGCCCATGACATTTTATCAGTGTCTTTAGTTCAATGTAGCCAGGACTATCAAATAGTTCCAAAACACCTAAAAATAGACTAAAAGCTAATGCATTTGAGAGCAAAAAGGGAAAATCAGAAAAGCTTGTCACAGGCTCAGGAAGGCCATTGTTTGCATTCTGGTGTATGCCGCGAGCACGGGTCTAGACAAAAGAAGCTGTCACAACATCAAAAGAATACAGAAGAGCATACTGAGTGTCATGGGGAAGAAACTGGAGGACGGGAAACTAGACTAACTCAGCAGTGGAGTCGGGGGCTCAAAATAGAACCCCTACCTGCTGGCTTATGAGCTATGAGTCTTTGGGCAAGGTTACTAACTCTCTGGTTCTTTATTTTCCTCTTCTGTAAAATGGGGCTACTCACACCCATATAATTTATTTCAGAGGGTTGCTGTGAGAATTACATGAAGAACTACACATAGACTTAGAAAATGTTTGGAATGCAGGAATCACCAAACTACTGTCAGCTTTCATCATCATTATCACTGTTTATTATGATCACTATTATCAATCATCATTATTAATTCTGAGTTACGGAGCTAATTACAGGGAATAATTTCTGTGTGAATCAGATAGCCTGAAATAAGTATCACTTTCTCTAATATTCTTAGAGGTGAAAATTGTTTTTGTGAAACATGAAGACATGTCTGGTTTTACCCAAACACTCTGAGCAAGCGAGTTTCAAGCTGTGAAGACAAGAGGAGGCTGGCATGCTTTGCCCCTGGGACCACAGAAGGGTATGTGCAGTGAGAGATGTGAGCATCCCCCTAAGAAACAGAAAGAGGATGTTGTTCGCCCTGGTTACCGTTAGAGCTGTTCCCCCAAATAGTCCCTGATCCTCTGTGAGTGGATAAAGCCACGTGACTAGGTTTGGCAAAGAAGTTTTTTTGTTTTTTGTTTTTCATTCATATAGTTTATTGTCAAGTTGGTTTCCATATAACACCCAGCGCTCTTCTCCACAAGTGCCCTCCTCCATGACCATCACCCCCTTTCCCCTCCCTCTCCCCCTTCAGCCCTCAGTTCATTTTCAGTATTCAAGAGTCTCTCATGATTTCCTCCCTCCCTCTCCCTAAGTTTTAAAGAAGATGTGTGTCATTGAAGACCCCGTCTCCACGCTGGCTTCACTTTGCCGCCAGCACTTACAGGTAGCAGTGTTAGCAATGGTCCGTGAGTGATCACGACAGACATGTAGTGTGAGAAAGATAGAAACTCTGCTGTGAGAAGGCACTGGCATTTGGGGTTATTTATTACCATGCCGTAACTGAGTCTGTTTTTTTTTTTTTAAGTTTAAGAACTCAAAAGAAAATCAAGAAACACAGCTCCACAGACTATTAATCTAAGAACCATAAAAGATTCATTTCACATGTAATTATTTTCACTACCTTATTTGTTTTCCGCAGTGATAAGCAATGAAGCCTCTTGCACGGAAAAGGGCTGGTGGGCATGTCTTCAAAGGTAAAGGAAAGGAAGGAGGTGGAGACTGGGCCTCGTACACTGGACAAGCTCATAAAATTAAAGACCTCAGGAGGCAAAACAAAAAGTGGCAGAAATGGAACACACACCCAGGAGCTCTGGGAAGACAAAGAGAAATGTGGTAAATTTTTAAGAGAAAAATATTTAAGTCATAGTTTTCTAGATATAATAAATGATAAAGTGCATTTCAGGCACAGACTTTTTTTTTTCTGTTTTTATTTTTAAGAGAGAGACAGCATGAGCAGGAGAGGATGAGAGAGAGAGGGAGACACAGAATCCAAAGACAGGCTCTAGGCTCTGAGCTAGCTGTCAGCAGAGAGCCCGATGCGAGGCTTGAACCCACGAACCGTGAGATCATGACCTAAGCCAAAGCTGGATGCTCAACCAACTGAGCCACCTAGGCGCCCCCAGACACAGACTTTTAAAAGGCAAAGGAAGGAGGGGCCAGATAGGTTCACTGGTGAATCCCACTCAACATTTAAGGAAGACATTATACTGGTTTTCTATAATCTCTTCCAGAAGATGGAAGCAGGAAGAATATTTCTTTCATTCTATGAGTCCAACATAGTCTTAATACTAAAACTAGATTGAAGACATTAAAAAAGAACTACAAATATGTCTCTTGAACAAAGATACAAAAACCCTCAACAAAATATCAGAAAATCAACTCCAACAATGTATAAAAAGAGGTATACACCACAACCTAGTGGGATTTATCCTAGATATCCAAGATTCGATGTCCAAAAATCAATTAATAAAATCCATCACATAAACAGGTGAAAGAAGAAACAAATCACATGGTCATACCCATACAGAAGAAGCATTTAACAAAATCCAACACCCATTAATGATATAACTCTCAGCAAACCAGGAATAGAATGATCTTCCTCAACTTAATAATGCACATCTACGAACACAGACAGCTAACATCATACTTAATAATGAAAAGCCAGAAGCTTTTCCACTAATACCAGGAAAAAACAAGAATATCCACTCTCATCATTTCTTTTCAATATGTACTAGAAGTCCTACCTAATGCAATAAGACAATAAAAAAAAAAATAAAGCTATACAGATTGGGAAGGGATGTGGGTTGGTTCTCAGGTGACATGATTGCCCAAATTCAAAATTTTAAAGAACTGACAAAAAAAACAAAACAAAACAAAAAAACAAAACAACAACAACAAAAACCAAGAACAAAATAACCCTGAAACTAATAAGCAACTGTATCAAGGTCACAAGACTCAAGGTTAATACAGAAAAGTTAATTGGTTTGCTATAAACCAGCAATGAACAAATGGAACTTGAAATTAAAATTACATTTACATTTACATTAATAAATAGCCCCCAAAATGAAATACTTAGGTATAAATTTACAAAAACAAAGATGAGGTATATAGGAATCACTACAAAACTCTTATGAGAGCCATCAAAAAGAAGAATTAAACAAATGGAGAGATCTCTCATGTTCATGGAGAGGAATGTTGTCAAGACATCAGTTCTTCCCAACTTCATCTATAGATAGATCTGAAACAATTCCAATCAAAATCCCAGCAAGTTATTTTGTAGATACTGACAAGTGGATGGATCTAAAGTTTATATGGAGAGGCAAGACACCCAGAACAGCTTGCTCAAAAGAGAGACTAAAGAACCAAGTCAGAAGATAAACAGTACTTGACTTCAAGGTTTACTATGAAGCTGCAGTAATCAAGATAGTGTGATAATGGTCAAAGAATAGACAAAGCAAGAAAACAAAACAGAGAATTCATGAGTAACATATAATGGAACAAAAACCAATTTCATTTCATTAATAACAATTACTATTTTATTTTCATTCATAATAGAAACAAAAGCAATGTAGTAACTAGAAGTCATTGTAATTGAACTAACACCTTACAGGACTAAATTATAAAACATTAAGGCAACATAAATAAATGGAAAGGCATACCATATTCAGGGATGAGAGAAGACTGTATTATGAAGAAGATAATTCTCCCTCAAATTTATCTCATTTCCAATAAAAGCATTTATAGGTTGATCCTAAATTTATTTTCAGAAGGATAGGGCCAAGATAAATTTGAAGAGGCAGAGAAATACAGGACTTTCTCTGTTGGTATAAATTACTGTAAGGCTATAATGATTTTTATAGTTTCTTATTTTTTGCCTGTAAAGATAACTAGACCCATGGGCCCAACAAACAGACACACATGTACGGAAACGGGGTGCATCACAGAGCTGGTATTACAACACCGCAAGGGAAAGACCAACTACTGTTATCAATTAGTGACCAGTCACCAGTGCAGCAATAGAAGGGGGGAAAACAAGCCTTTCCCTACATGACATGGAAAATAAATCCCAATAATATTTAAAAGCTCTATATGAAAAATAAAACTTGAAAATTTTTACTGGATAACATGTAAAATATGTCCATGACACGTAAGTGTTAAAAAATTTATTAAGTAAAACATTAAAAAGACACACTGCGTATGGAGCCTACTTAAGATTCTTTTTCTTCTCTCTTCTCTCTCCCCTTCTGCCCCTTGCCCCCGCTTGCTCTCACTCTAAAAAATAAAATTTAAAAAATTTTAAAAAGACGAAATATAAAATGATCGATCTGCCCATGTTAAGAGTTAAAACTTTGGAATGATGAAATACATCATAAACAAAGTATAAAGATAAGAGTCAGCCTAGGAGAATACATTCATAACACATGAGCCCATGAAGGACTAGCAGACAGGGGTATCGTATGTGGATGTATTTTCACACCACTACATGAAAGATAAAAAAAAAAATCAGACTCAAAAACAAGGCAGAAAATAAAGACACGTAATCACAGGGAAAAACTTACACATTTTAAATAAATGTTCAATTTATTTGGATTTCAGTAAATTGTAAATTTATTTAAATAAGCATCAAGCGTCGACAAGAATGTAAGGTATGTTACCAATGACGCATTGCTGGTAACTACATAACTTATTAAAATAATTTTGAAGAGCAATCTTACGAAATCTAGTAAAGCTCCAGTACTAGGTGCCTACCCCAGAGATGTACATACGTACCTAAAAAGACATATCAAATATTTACTATTCATAATAATTGAAAAGTTGAGGGATGGAAAAATAAACTGATTTTTTAAAAATATGTATACATCTTAGTTTTTAGTTTTTTTAAATTTTTTTTAACATTTATTTATTTCGAGAGATAGAGATCATGAGCAGGGGAGGGCCAGATAGAGAGTGACACACAGAATCGGAAGCAGGCTCCAGGCTCTGAGCTGCCAGCACAGAGCCCGATGCAGGGCTTGAACCCAGGAACCGTGAGATCATGACCTGAGCTGAAGCCAGATGCTCAACCGAGTGAGCCACCCAGGGGCCCCAAACTGATTTTTAATATAATGCATTACTATACAGCAGTTAAATATATTCTCTTCAGTAAGTTTTAAACTATAACACTAGTTTTTGTAAATTCTAACATGCAAAACAATAGAAGTTATAACTTATCAACATATGCATATGTAGCGAAAGTATATAAACTTGCATGAGAACAAGACAGACCATCTTCAGGTAGTTTTTCTGTGCAGCAAGTAGAGAGAAGAAAAAAGTACGCTGAAAGCCTTTAGTGCATATCTATAATACGTTATTTCTTTAAAAGACATAAAGAGAAAAATCTGATCTGACGAAATAAAGCAAATTCATTAACATAATGTAGTCCAGGGTTTGGAGGGGAGTTGGATTATTTTTAGCCCTTTTCTGTATGTTCAAAATAGCTCTTAATAATAAAAACAAGTTTTGATAAACATAATGGTGGGTTATACTAAATATATGGTAAACACCAGAAATCCGCAATTCAAAATGGAAGTTAGGGAAGTTACAATAATCCACTTCGAACTATGTGATGAGAATGTAGTCACAACTGTACGGTCCAGTTTCATGATCTTTAGGTAGTCAGAGATTTCTTAAGACCCCCAAAAAGTGCTAAGAAAGATTTAATAAATCAGACTTAGCTAATCTTAAGATTTCCCATTCATCACAAGATACCATTAAGAGAATGAAAAGGTAATTCACAGATGGGAGAAGATATCTGTAATCCATGTATTCAAAAAAGGGGGCTTAAGTTTAGAAAAAAATATAAAAAACTCTTATAAGCCAGAGAGATAAAAATAGTGAAAATCCAATAGAAAAAAAATAGGCAAAAAGAAAGTTGAACAGATATTTTACAAAAAAAGAGATCTGAAGATCAGCAAAAGGAATAGATGGACATTTAACCAGAGAAGATATACAGACGCCAAATGTTAAACATCGTTAGACACTGGGGACATGCAAATTAAAGCCACCATGTGGTATCATTATGCACCTACAAAATGGCTAAAGTTAAAAAATAGTAACACCACCAAATGCTGGCAAGGACATGGAAAAATCCATACACTGCTGGTGGGGATATAAAATAGTACAGCCACTCTGGAAAGCGGTTTGGCAGACTGTGATAACACTAAATTTGCAACTGCCATACATCCCAGCAACTGCACTCTTAGACATTCATCCCAGAGAAGTGGAAACTTATATTCAGCCCCTACCTGTCCACAAATGTTCAGAGCAGCCTTATTTCTAAGAACGCCAAAGAGAAAACAACACAGATGTTCTTCAGTGGGTTAATGGTTAAAAAACAAAAACAAAAACCTGTAAAACCTACATATTACCAAGTACTACTGAGCAATACCAAAGGATGAATTCAGAGCCAGAAAATCATGAAGTTTCCCCCAAAGGCCCTCAGTTTCCACAATGGTAATACATCAGATCACCAGATTACCGTTTATGGGATGGACCAAGACAGCTATGGGGAAGGACTCCTAGAAACGACAGGCACAAGAGAATGAATGTGTTGGCAAAAAGGCAAACACTATGAAGTTCAAAAATCAATACATCTTTTTAAATGTTTAGTTTTGAGAGAGAGAGAGAGAGAGAGAGAGAGAGAGAGAGAGAGAGAGAGAATGATCGAGGGAGGGGCAGAGGGAGAGGGAGACAGAGGATTCAAAGCTGGCTCCAGGCTGCGTGCTGATAGCACAGAGCCCAATGCCAGGCTCAAACTCACAAACCCTGAGATCATGACCTGAGCGGAAGTCAGCTGCTCAACTGAGTCACCCAGGTGCCCGATACATCTTTCTTTTTTAATACACTTTTAAGCAGCATTGGACAGTTTGAACCAAGGACAAGAGCATCAGATTCTAGAACTTGACATCAACACCATATAAATACGTTAACCTTGTCACTCTTATGATGGGCTCTGCCCTCTCCTCACATCCTGCAGCTCTTTGACTGTCAGCTCTGCCCTAAGGAAGCAAACCCCTTGCATAATAGAATTGTGCGAAGATATTCTTTGCTCATGAAGAAAGTGACTATCGATATTGACCTTCTCTGGAAAATATTAAAACAACAGGGTTTTTTCATATTCATATGTTGACAAGGAGACATGTTTTATTCATTACCTAATGTTTCAGAATTGGGCTTTTTGCATTAAAGAAAAACTCAGGAAGAAAAATAAATGAATTATGTAACACATCCCTGAAAATTCTACCCAAAACTGAACTGAAATTTGTTATCCATCAAGCTCAGCACATAATTTGAAAACGAGATACAAGTTTGGATCCTTTAAGACAGTGGAAGAGCAGATTCCAGTTTCCCATCATTCACCCCTAACATTCAGAACTAATGGAAGACACCACAGTACTCATGGCTGCCAGGTCAGAACACATTTCCCAGCTTTCTTTACTCCACTCCAACCCTGGTGACCTCTAAAAGTCTGGACAGAAGCAAATCAATCTCAGGACGTTAGCACTGGAAGAGACTCTGGAGATCATCAGTTCCACAATGACTGTAAACGGCAATTAAGGCACAGTACTGGTCATTTAGGGATTTACAAAATTCAGGACACAGGACACCCACATATAAAAATTATCTTAATGCACAGCATTTCCGCGTCCATTTGAACCATAGACCAAAGTCATCAACAGCAGGCTTCACAATACGGAAAGAGAAGAGTCACCAGCAAGGTCACTGCCGAGACCGGCCTAGGCACAGCCATGCCCAACCATCTAAAAGAAGTAGCACAAAACTAGGATGTGCAGTGAACCATTTCATCGTTTTCCTCGGCTTTGTGGCCTTCCAGATCCCCTCCCTCCTCACTCCAGAGATCCCTGTAAAGCACGTGTTCAGACACTTCCCTGTTAACTTTCACCAGAAAACTCCACAACGCCTCTCCAAAAACACACCTCCCATCCGATGGGGGAGACATGTGGCAGCCAGATGTCACTCATCCTTTGTAACATGAGCAACCGGCTCCTTCTGAGACATGTCCGAACCACACTGCAATTTAGCCATTCTAGTTGAGCCCAGGGGGTCTCCATAATTCTGATCTGCATACTAGGACCCCATCTGGTTTAGGATTTTCACTTTTCCTCACATTTCCAGAGACAGAAGACACACGCAAGTACCGTGGGGTGAGAGGGCTTAGCAGGGCACAGAGAGAGGCTGTGAGGGGCACTTACTGGCTCTTCCCACGCAGGGCATTCGCTAGGCGGGGAAACCACGCTGACGTCTCTTCTCCCGCGAACACATCTCGTGATGCAGATTCTCAGGCCTAACCGCTGGTCCCACCACTCACTCGGGGTTCCTTTGAGCATGTTGTTAATCAGCCCGTGGGTCAGTTTCTTGTCTACAAAAGGAAATCAGTAACAATAATGAGTTCTACCTCCTTGGGTTAGATTGACTGTTATCCAATAAATGATGCAGGTAAAAACATGTGGTCAAGGCTCAATAGCTATGAAGTCGATGCTGTTTTTTGCGGCCACCATCAGGAATTCGTGTGTAACTTTCTATTCTCTTGAAAAAAGAGGAAAGCTTTTTAGGGACTCTCTCTCTTCCTTTCCTTTCCTTACTCAAACCCTCCCCACTCTGCTCTTTCCCTCCCCCATTATTCCTTCTCCACCAGACCTTCAGGACCTCCACAGTGTTGGCTTAGTGGCTTTAGTACCTACAGGGCGTTCTTAACAATGGCCTTGTCTGATGAGCTTGCTCTCCCCCCCGGCCGGCACAGGCCAGGGACACTTCTACCCCGACAATGACCAGCACAGGCCTGGCCAGAGGGAAGGCGCTTTCTAAGTTATTACTGAAGGTGCCATTTTTTCCTACATTATATGCAGAGACTTTAATACACAACAGTGTCAGCTGCTGTGTCTGGGACATAAATGGTCTCACATAAATTAGTGAGGTTTCCAAAGGCAGAGTCAAGAGAAACCAAACAAGCGAGTCTTCAGTCCCTCTGGGCAAGTCCCCCAAGAAGCAGGGGAAGTGGGGCAAAAGGCTCAAGTGACTTTGCTGCTGTTCGATCATGAAACTGACGGGTGAAAGTGGTTCATGTATTCATCTAGTGACTATTTACTGGACATTTGTCACTTATCGGATACTGGAAATACGGTGCTGGAAATACAGCCATCCCAACAAAGCCACTGTCTTTGTGGCAGTCACAATGTTAGAGAGACAGGGGAGCACTAAACCAGAAGTTACACAACTATTGATGAACGGAGAGGACAAGACTAGCTCAATCACGTGCAAGTGCAAACAGAAAAACAAGGCTGGACGAGAAAGTGACGTTCCCAAGGCTCAGCAGGTGGAATCAGGTGTGAGCTTTGTCTCTGGAGCACGAGATGACCCAGTTGCAAGCACTGGCTCTGCTCCGTGAGACGTGCAGGACTCAGGGGTTCAGGACACGCCACCCCACAATACGCCACTTTGCCATACTGATTATTTTGAGCTGAAGGCACGTCAGAATCAGCAGGTGCAAGAAGGGTTCTCTGACTCAACCCCATTGTATCTCAAAGCAGATCATAAAGCTTCCCATGAGCAAGGCGCCCCATCTGGACCAGGAAGAGAAGGAGCCTCCTTATGGCCAGACTGGGAGCCAATGCCAGAGTGGATTTGGAAAAACTCACTAAAATAATTTCTCTTTTGTTAGTTTCCCCTATGTATTTGCCAGTCACTGTCCCACAAGTCACTGCTCCAAGCCCCTTTGTTTCCTCACATCCCCACAAGTCATTGTCCTTTATGTAAAAAGGTCATAAGCTTTTGTGCCCGACAGCTTCCTCGGATCTTTATTTTCCTCCTGAAGGCTCCCGTGTACACATGAACACGTTAAATACATTTGTATGTCTCTCTTCTGTTAAGCTCTTTTGCCAGTCACGGAGTCTAAGAGCATACAAGGAAGGGGGCCTCCCCTCTGCCTCTGCCAGGACACCTGCCCGGGGAGGGTGTAGACAGCAGCCCCGCCAGCACGCCACGCGGTCATGTGTGTAGCGCACTGAACACTCAGGAAATGTGAGTTGCGTTCTTATTATGTTACGTATGTTGACAGTCAGGACTTTAGTCCAGCTTTCTTAACACCAAACCCAGTCCTTTTATCTCTGTGTACCGCTGCCTCGGTGTCATTTCATCTTTCCCTTCTGACCAAAAAAAGTTTCCTGGAAAGTAGGTCAGGTTTTCGCTTCCGCTCCCGGAGCCTTTAAATGGAGAAGGGGGCACACAGGAAGCTGTCCAGCAGCTCCGGGTGCCCACGGAGGCTTCCCAACAAGACGACAGAATAGCTCCCGGAGGCTTATTTAGTTTGGTCCCCAGGCTTGTTCGCAATTCTGACCATCTGGTCCTGGAGGCTCTATTTTTAATATTTCTACTTTGAGTGTTTTGCTTTTTTAACCTATTCCAGAATTAGTCGCCCCCTGTCAACCACTCCCACTCTCTCCACCAACCCCTGATTTATTTTCCTTGAGCAGATTCCTCAGAACAAATGTACTGTAGCCTGTAACTTTGATAAACTCAGATATGAGGCCAGAGGCATCTCCAGCCACTCAGAGAGGTCACAATACACCTGATTTTGCGCTTGATCCATGTGTGGCACTCAGTTCCCCCAGACCACTCCAAAGGCACAAGCTACAAATATGAATAGCATTTCGGGGAAGAAAGCTTTCCCTACCTATCCAGGAAGTCACTCCCCTAAGAAAACAAAAACAGAAACAAACCTTTGTCTTGTCAGTACTGGTCAGACAGTTCTCCTAAAGAGAAACGCCACTTGAGCTGTCCGTCAGGGTCCCTGTGGGCCATCTGGTGACCTAGCTAACCAATACATTATGATCCAAGGATGTATCAGAAGGTACTGGCTTCCCAACAGTCCTCCTGCCAGTGAGGGCTGCTTGAATCCCCATCATCGAGATGATTTCGTAGCCTGAGGCAGCATCTCTAGAAAGCCTATCTCCTGAAGAATAAATCAAGAGCCTCTATCAAATTAGGTCGGCTTTTCCCAGCTCATCCCCTCCCCAGCTAGAAGCAGGGCTCCAATACACAACGAATATGATATACTGAGGGGCAGATGGATGACAGGAGTCCCATCCCCTGGGCTCACCTCCACTTGCTCTCAACTCATTGCACGGACAGTGTGTCTACTCGGCTGACTCTTTAGTGGTCCATGAACTCTCTGTACCCACAGACAGGGTTTTAACAAATGTCTGAGTAACTGACAGAAGGAAAACGAGTGTTCAAATATCAAATGACAATGGGGCGCCTGGGTGGCTTCGGTCGGTTGGGCGTCCGACTTCGGCTCAGGTCATGATCTCACAGCTCATGGGCTGGAGCCCTGCATCGGGCTCTGTGCTGACAGTTCAGAGTCTGGGGCCTGTGTTGGGATTCTGCGTCTCCCTCTCTCTCTGACCACCCCCTGCTCCCACTGTCTCTCTCAAAAATAAATAAAACATTTAAAAAAAAAAAAACCCAAATTATCAGATGACACTATGAAGATGGGAGAAGGAAAGGACCATATGGAGACTGAAAATCTTAATGACAAAGAAAAAAATAAAATATAGAAGGTTAGCTACAAACAAAATATTTAAGGATCAATATGTCTGTAGTAGCACCGCTGTCTTCACAAGACATCCCCTTAGAAAATGGCTTTTTTTCTTTCTTTCTGAACATTTTAAGAGAACTTTAAAGCTTTTTAAAAAAATTTTTAAACGTTTTATTTATTTTTGAAAAAGAGAGCGCAAGCGAGCAGAGGAGAGTCAGAGGGAGAGGGAGACACAGAAACCAAACACGGGCTCCAGGCTCTGAGCTGTCAGCACAGAGTCTGATGCGGGGCTCAAACCCACGAACCGTGAGATCATGACCTGAACCGAAGTGGAACACTTAACTGAATGAGCCACCCAGGTGCCCCTAAGCCCTTTTTATAATGCACTTCCTAATGGCAATATCAGCAATAAGCAGAGTGGTATCGTTCCCGTTTTGCCAAGAGTGAAACTAAGGGTCTGAGAAGAAATACAACTTGCTCAAGGTCAAGCAGGTGGTAAATTTATTGAAAACAATCTAGGTCTTCTGGGGCACCTGAGAGCCTCAGTCAGTTAAAGCATCCAACTTCAGCTCAGGTCATGATCTCAAGGCTCTTGAGTTTGCGCCCGGCATTGGGCTCTGTGCTGACAGCTCAGAGCCTGGAGCCTGCTTCTGGTTCTGTCTCTCCCTCTGTCCCTCCCCTACTTGAACACTTGAACGCACATGTTTGCTCACACTCTCTCCCTAATATAAATAAACATTAAAAGAAAAAAAAAAGGAAAAGAATCTAGGTCTCCTGCATTCTCATATGGTGCTCATCACCTTACTGTGCCTTTTTTTCTTTCTTTCAAGAGGTTGGGGGTCAGCAGACAGAAAAGCATATCGAATTTGGACCCAGAGACCTACACTCAAGTTTTGCCTTTGCCAATTTATGATATTAGGCGAACCACTTCATATTCCGAAACGAAACGGCTTATTGTTTTTCCCCCTATGTGCACAAGATTTACACTTCCAGGGCATAGTTTTTAAGGCTCACATGGCGAAACACATAGTAGAGCTTAATAAAATAGGATTTCTTCTTTAAATACAAAGTTGAGCTCTTAGAAAAGTAAGGGAAATCCCCAGGACCAAAAAAAAAAAAAGGAAAAAAGAAAAACCAGAGATGAAACTAAAAACCAGGGAA
Source organism: Helogale parvula (assembly GCA_004023845.1). Taxonomy (NCBI): domain Eukaryota; kingdom Metazoa; phylum Chordata; class Mammalia; order Carnivora; family Herpestidae; genus Helogale; species Helogale parvula. The sequence continues at coordinate 20,073 of PJEM01017780.1, forward strand.
CAAAGCCGACTTGTGAGCTCATGTGACCACAGTGATTGCAGCAGCGACGATGGGCGAAGGCGCAGCATGCCACACTCAGGAACTAAGAAACTGGAGACCAAATGTCCAAATGAAACTGGTAATGAGTCCTTGGGCTCCAGTAAGGTGGAGACTTAGGCCCTTGAGTGAATGGAGCAAAGGTCAAGGTGAAGAAGGTCATCATGACTGGGAAAGAGGCGGGGAGGAAGAGGAAGCGACTCAGGGGAAGATAAAAAAGATCTAAGGCAAAATACAGGCTGAGGGGGGAGGGCAGCAAGGACAGGAGTATGGGTTAGGAAACAGAAAAGGAAGGTGTAAGAGTCACCTTGGGAGTGACCTTGGCATGGTGACGGAGCGGCCATTTTGCTGTGGGTTGGAAAAACACCGTGCACCGACGACCCCCACCCCTCGCCTGCAGACCTGGAATGTTCTGCGCCAGTTTGAAAACAGACAATCATGGAGCCCCAGCTTCCCACCACTCTACCCTGACAGAGGAGGCAGCCTATCCCATCCCGCCAGGGCCCTAAAGTGCCCTTATTTGGTGGTCTGCCCTCCCAGGACCGGACTGGAAGTGTTTCACCCATAAAATACCTCGCCCCTCCTATACCAGGCGCGACTTCCCTGACTCCTCACTCCAGAGTCACGGAACCTCGCCCGGGAATTGCAGATCCCAATAAAGGCCTTCTTGGCTCCATAACTTGGTCTCTTTCTTTCCTCTCATCTCTGCCTCCCTCCATTAAA
>PJEM01017781.1:0-20824 GCA_004023845.1 Helogale parvula
CCTGACTTATTTCGCTTAGCATGACACCCTCAGGGTCCATCCACTTTCCTACAAATGGCCATGTATCATTCTTTCTCATTGCCATATAGTACTCCATTGTATATATATACCACATCTTCTTGATCCATTCATCAGTTGATGGACATTTAGGTTCTTTCCATGATTTGGCTATTGTAGAATGTGCCGCTATGAACATTGGGGTACATGTGCTCCTATGCCTCAGCACTTCTTTATCCCTTGGGTAAATCCCTACTAGTGCTATTGCTGGGTCATAGGGGAGTTCTATGGATAGTGTTTTGAGGAACCTCCACACTGTTTTCCAGAGTGGCTGCACCAGTTTACATTGTCACCAACAGTGTAGGAGGGTGCCCGTCCCTCCACACCCTCGCGAGCATCTATAGTCTTTTGATTTGTTCATTTTAGCCACTCTGACTGGTGTGAGGTGGTATCTCAGTGTGGTTTTGATTTGAATTTCCCTGATGATGAGTGACACTGAGCATCGTTTCATGTGCCTGTTGGCCATCTGGATGTCCTCTTTGGAGAAGTGTCTATTCAGGTCTTCTGCCCATTTCTTCATGGATCTTTCATTTTTCGTGTATGGAGTTTAGTGAGCTCCTTGTATATTTTGGATACTAGCCCTTTATCTGATATGGCATTTGCCACTATCTTTTCCCATTCTGTCGGTTGCCTATTAGTTTTTTTGATTGTTTGGAGGAACTTTTTTAAAGATTCCTCGACTACAGATGAATAAAATTAGAATCTCTATGGGTGGGAGCCAGGAATCTACATTGTTATGTACAGGTGACAATAATTAGTGTTCAAGTATGAGAACCTAGGTCTTTAGACCAGAATTTATTGGGTCTGATATCTTCCTGAGGATATCTTAGAAAAAGCAGATAATCAGGGCTTTGCTGTTAGGAACTCTAATTCAGCAGATCTCAAGATGGAACCTGAGAGTTGGAATTTCAGCAAACATTTTCGCCTTTCTCCCAGGTAGTTCTGATGTAGATGACCCTTACATCACAACTCTGCTTGCCTGGACTTCTGTGTTTTTCTCTCTTTATCCCTTTCTGCGTAGCACTTGAACATTATTTTATCAAATATGGATATGGTGTCATATCTCTGCTCAAAACAGTTGGATAAATGATAAGCTCATTAAAAAGGCATTCAGGCCTTATCTCTCTAGATTGATTCCAACATCCCCAATAGACATTGTTTATTCGAACTCTAAAAGGCTTATGCTGTTCCCATATACACATGCCTTACTTAATTATATGTTCATTTTTGCTTTCTAAAGGGTTATCAGTTACTATATGATTATGTTCACTAGGTGCTACTTGAAAGTCCCTTAACTATCATAAAGCTACATCTTCTGAAACTCCTCCTAACAGTATGAGTGATATGCTTCTAAAGATATTCATATAGGACCTTTCTCCAGCTCCCTAGAGTGGGCAATGGACATCATAAGAACCTAACAATGGCAGATATAGATATAGATGTATAGATATATAACTATGTAGGTATATATAAAGAGAGAGATAAAGGTATAGATAGATAGATAGATAGATTTTTCTCAATCAGGAAATGGTTTTGGCTAAATTATAAGTAGCTAAGTGAGTCTTTGCAGCATCAGTCTTCAGTCTCCATATTTCCTTCTTTTGGTGTCACTCTCTTCTTCACAAGTGCCATTTCCCCTCTCATTTTGATGGACATGATAAGTTCATCCATGCAAAAGTGTCACCTCTCATAGGGGAATTTGCCTTGTGGCTGGCCCATATATACTCAACAAATGACAAAATAAAATGTGCAGATAGCTATGCTAGGTCTATGCTATAACAGAATTTAAATAGAATCTTAAGCTTCAATGAGTAGCCATTTTTTTGGTATGAGTCATCTTCTTGGTACAATAAATTCATACTAAGGGATAAGCTGCCCTCTTTATATGCATAATGATTCTTATTCCCAGATCCTCCTCTATCAGGCTTAGAAATATATAACATCAAATTATTTAATTTACCTTCATTTAAAAAAGTTTAAATAACAGAGCATAGCATTTAAGAGTTTCAAAGCTTGCTTTTCTCAATATTAGGAGGAAAAAATGTTGGAATACTTCTATTTTTTTACCTATAATTTTAGCTTCATTTTTTGACATGAGTTTTCATTCAAGTTTTGATGCCACCAAGACCCTTATTAATTGAATGGCAATTGATCTGTCTGCAGCTAGAATATTTGAAGCATGTAGAATTGGATCATTTCCAATGTGTTATATGAAGGAAGGGGAGTTAGTATACTGAGCATAACTGAGAGCTAATTTACCCAGTTTATTCACTCTGCCCTGTTTCTCCATCTAGAAATCAACCTTCCATATACTGTTCAGATATGAGTTATTTTCCCAGAATACTTATACCATATATGAAACTTTATTTGTATAAAAATTTTAAAACTCCTTTACTGACTACTCTACAAAGCAGTAGCCTCAATCCTCAATTTGGTAATAGTAACTATGGTTGTGAGCAGAACTTTGCTTATGATTCCAGAAGGATTCTCATAGACAGGTGACAATTGTTAGTGAGTTTCATGCAATTCAGTCAATAACTGTTGTATGCCTCCATGTGAAAGGAGCCATGATGGGTGGATACAGAGAATACAAAGATGAATAACACTTAGTTCTTGGTTCTGAGAATAAAGTGGGGGAAGGAGTTCATTAAATAAGTTCACCATATAAGAAATCTGCAAAGGGGCTATGAGAAGTAAAAAGAAACACTTAGGCCAAGTTGGGGATTTGGAGGTAAGCTAAATCATGAAAGATAAGCTCGAGATAATCAAATAAAAAGATGGCAATGGAATTTTAAGCAGAGTGGGTATAACATGAGCAACAGTTTAGTAGCTTGGTAAAGTATTTAAGAGTATGCAAAGAACTAAAAGAAGATTCCCAGGGAAATAAAGAGTCCAGTATTATTATTTTTTAATTTAAATTTTAGTTAATATACTTACATACAACACCCAATGCTCATCACAAGTGCTCTCCTTAATACCCATCATCCATCCAGCCCATCTCCCACCCACCTCCCTCCATCAACCCTCAGTTTGTCCTCTATCATTTAGAGACTCTAGTGGTTTGTTTCTCTCTCTCCTCTCCCCACTTTCCATATGTTCATCTGTTTTGTTTCTTAAATTCCACATATGAGTAAAATCCTATAGTATTTCTCTTTCTCAGATTGACTTATTTTACTTAGCATAATACATTCTAGCTCCATTCACATCATTGCCAATGGCAAGATTTCATTCTTTTTTGATAGCTGAGTAATATTCCATTGATTATGAAGTATGAGTGAAAGATGAATGAAGTAGGAGTTCATGTCAGGGAGTTAAATTCTATATTATGGAAGAGTGCAGTGCTCTCACCCCTATTCAACCTCATCTTCTGCCTTTCCTTGATTTTACCAGCATCTTTATGATCTAGTACCAATATATTCTCCCAGCTTGTGCTAGTTACATGCTCCTTAGGTTTTATACCTCCTTTTGGAATGTAGTACCTTTTCATCCTCAACAGGCCCAGAACTTACCCATCCAGCTTTTGTTTTTATTGACCCTAGGTTTTGGCCTAGTGGGCCAAGAAAGGAGGTGGGGATATGTCCTAGATACAGGTGCAAGTTGCCTTGCAATGCAGAGGTTTGTGCAAAGTCTTTAGATAAAGGAGAGTGATAGTGTCTAACAGGTAGGGATTGGGCCACTTCAGGGTTTTTTCAAGGTTTCTGAAGGATCAATTTAACTGTTCCCATTCCCTAATATCAGGGTCCTATCCTTCATAACCAAGGCTCTGATCTTGGCAAGGAGGCATTCTAGGGATGTGTTTTCCATTTTCTCAAGACCTCTGTTACTCTTATAACTGAGCCCTTGATGTAATCCAAAGATTTTTCTGGGCTTTAAACTCGAGAGATAATATTCTGTTTACATGCTCCCCAAGACTTCCTATAACGTTCACACTTCATCTTCAATTGGGATGAATTGCCCTTAGATTTTCATTGTTTTTCTATAGTGAATCAGTGGTACTCAGCAAAAAAACATTTGATTAGATTGTCCTTATCACTGGTATTCTACCCAAACCCTTTAAAACCCAGAAATATTGTATCTTCTTATTCCATTCTATCAGTATCCCATCTGACTTTACTACCTGTTATAGTTTTAGTAATTATCCCCATGCTAGGGGTTATGAGTGCTTCACTTACACTAGCGATGAAGACCCCAACTGCCAACTGGTGAGCAAGATATCCAGCTTCGAAATCCCAGTTTAGAGTCTGATACCTTTGGCCATTCCTGAAACCATCCCTCTTTACAGAGTTACCTAGGAAACATCCTGAAGCAGAGATTTGCATACAAGAACTTTATTGGCGGGGAGGAGAGAATCTTAGGATCAGCACCTGTGGGGAAATGAAAGCAGCAGGGCTGTATAAAGAGAGGGAATGTTCTCTGAAGCAGTCTCAACCAAGGCCTTTGCTGATCCACTGAGGAAATTGGAACTGGTAGGCAATAGGTCACCCTTTTGAAGGGAATAGAATTCTAGAGTCATTCAATTGGGGGAAGAAGCAAATCCTCAGATAGGAAAGTAAAATTGATCAGGTGAGTCTTAAGCAACAGCAATAGGGAAAATATGATCACTAGGGCACCCCTTTTATGGATCTAAGAGGAGCCTTATATAATTGAGGACTTTCCTAGTTAACAGTGATAATTTTGGCCAGGTAGAGACCTTTTGGGAGCTTGGTCTGAACATACTCTTTGAGAGATTACAAACTGAAGGTGAGTATCTTAGGTTTTAGAAACAATACAATCTAGTCATAGGATGCTCTTCAAGTTTGTTTCCTTTCTATTGCCCCAGGTATCTATTAATCTTGGATAAAAATAAAAGCCTGGTTTCTTCTGTGCAGCAGAGGATTTAGATGAATTTGTTGTTATTTATAATTTCTCCATGGAGATAAAGGGGGAACAGTTTCTCCCCAACCAATCATCACAACTCTGTGGCCTACATGGAAATGGCAAGATGGATCAGTAACACCTCCAAGGGGAAGATGAGTCTAGGGGAAGAAAATTGGGGTTGACTGGTTTAGCTACCTTTTATATGCATAGACTCTCCTTTCATTATCATCTTGGAAAACCTGGGTTTTATTTTATAAAGGACATTGACTGATTACCTATCTCTTCCTTGGCAGCTAAGGTATCCATTTCTTATCATGACCACTGATAAAGGCATTGCTGTCTTGCACTTCACCATCCTCAGTAGTTCTTGCAGGGCTTGACAGAGTTATAGAATGAATACTAATCATAATACTTTGCATCTGTACCTTTCTTAATGTTTTGAGAGTCTTAATAGAAAGTAGTACAAACAGTACTGGAATATAAGCCTGAAATATAGGCTTGGCTTTCCAACTGTGTGAGTTTGGGCAAGCATTAGTAAATGCAGGACTGCTTTAGATGATTTTGAAGACTCTATCAAAAGTGACATTGTTTCATCATTTGATGTTCTTCACTAATTTGATAGATGCTACGAACCAAAAAGAGAAATAAAAGGTAAGGCAAGCTTAATTAACCTCTTTTGACATTGAGGATATTGAGGCCCAGGTAAGCTAAATTATTTTCCCAAGGTTGCAAAACTAAATTGGTATAGGGTTGAACTAGAAATTAGGTTCTTTCACTATTTTAAGGTATTCCCAGAGAATATGACAAAGATGATATTGGCCAGTGGAAGGAGTAAGGGGTATAAAATTTTGTTTCTGACCCAGAGGAATGAGCCTGCTCTCAATGATCCTGTCACTCTTGCAGGATAGTTAAATTGATAAAAAGGAAGCAGGCCATATAGCCTCAACTGTGATGAAGCTGGAGACATTTTATGTAAACAAACACACAAATAAATATGTATGTGTATATACCTCTATGGAATTTAATGGGAAAAAAGCAACAAATGTTATGTACCCTCATCCTTCGTGTGATAGACTACACAGAGTCCACAACAATATGGTGGACATAGTCCTTGCATTCAGGAATCTTGAAAATTATAGAAAGCATCTTAAAACTTATAGAGAAATCAAATACACAAATATTTTTAAAAATGACCACAAAATGTGAGCCAGATGTTTGGCCTGGAAGGAAATATCTTATTCCAAGAGTCAGTATCTTACTCTAGTCCTCCACACTATCCCAAGAGAGTAGTACTACAATTCAAATTGCTGTCTTTCCAGGCAGTGCATGTTGATACTCCTACCCTCATTCCTAAAATATTTATCTCTCTCGCTTCTTCCACCAACAAAAAGGGTAGGAGTTTGGAGGTTTTCTCCTTTAGTAATGGCAAAAATACAGTCTACTCTCAGGGGAAGAAAATGAGTGTTTTCTTAGATCCCAAAATACACTCCTCTGAAATGTGGTTTCTCAAGAACTCTTTCCTATGACCTATAAGATTTGGAAGGGTTATAAGAGATTACACATCCTGGAGGGCATTTTACAAAATAGGAAGTGTTATGCAAATACAAGAGATTACAAAAATAATTACTGTTATTATACAAACAAAGGTTTGTTGATATGAGTATAATACATTCTATGCAATGAATATGCCTACATAAGGGCTTTCTTTGGTTTCTGTCCCTGTAACGATTGCTCTCTATAATGAATGAACTAGACTATAGCGTGCACTGAAAGAAAACTCAGTTAAACTAAATTATTAACAATTCTTTTGTTATGCTTTCAAGAAGCAATTACTCTTTAATCATGTGAGAAAGTCTCCTTTCCCATCCTGGATAATCCAAGGAAACAAAATCTTATGCAAAGTTTCTAAATTCAAATTACAAGTACATAGTACCTCAAATCACAAGGATATTAAAAATAACTATATATAATGTATAAAATGGGGATATTATATATGTAAATATAAATTTTGTTCATTATATAGAATCTAAATGAGTGTGTGTGTGTGTGTGTGTGTGTGTATGTATGTATGTGATTTCACATCATCAGTTCTTTAATATCAGCATAGCAGTTTTATCTTTTGGTCCTGCAAATCTTATTTCTGACAAGGGTGTCTGACATATAATAGAAGCTGAAACAGTGTTCTGGATAAATGAAACAATCTGTGTTAATTATGCATTCAGAAAAAGCTGAACAAAGGCATTTGATTGAGTGAGTAAATTGGTTGTCCTGGCAACCTCTCTTTGGATTGGAAAGACCCTATCAAAGGGTCAAGAGCAAATTTTACACAAGCTGGTTGTGACCAGAGGGGAGAGAAGCACCATCATTTTTTGCACCATTTTTTCCCCTGTTTTGTACATGAATTAATAAGGAGATACAAAAGGCAATTTGTGTTTTTTTCACTTAGATTAGCAAAGGAGTTCTCTTTCAGAAGAGGGATCAGCTACTTTTTAAAAAAATGGTTCTTTCTTGGCCGAGTTCTGCCATTAGTAACCCTTAGTAATACAGGAGGAAGGAGAAAGCACTATCATGACATTGGTGTCGAGCTTGTCAGGAGCTTGCTGAGAGCCGTGGACAGCCAAAAGGCACAAAGATTTCCATTGCCTGGAACCACCCTTAGTGAGAAAAAGCAACACAATTTTTATTTGGTTGTTTTCTTTTGTTTCTTGTTTGGGAAAAAAGTACCCAACTCTCAGTTTAATAGTGATTGAAAACAGTTGAATTAATGCAGATTTTCAAATGGATATGAATCTGTGACTATTGATGCATGCTTTTTCTTATTTCTGGAAGTACATACTATTAAGGCACTATCAAGCCCTAGCTAATTAGCGGGCAGGTACATTGTGTGTTGCTATTTTCATAAAGAAACAATATAATTGAGTGGAAAGAACACTAGGCTCAAAAGTCAGGCCAGGATTGTGATTCCAAATTCATCACTTACCAGTTAAGTGGTCATACAAGCTCCTGGCACATAAAATTGTATAAATGTCACAGGGAAAATGTAGACGGGTATTAGCTGCTCTACCTATCTCAAAGTGGTTATGATAACCAAATGAGGTAATGTGTGTGCATTAACTATAAAAGTAGTGTATAACTGTAATCGGTTTTATGGGAATGCAATCTTCACAATTAATTGTATTAGGTCTCATATTTAGAAGAGCCCCATACTTGATTTAATGATCTGTGTCATCATCTTGAATAATTTTTGAGCAAGGGGCCCACAAATTACATAGCTATATCTGTATAGAAGATATTATTAGACAGAAATATCCTCTTACAAAATCACCAATATTTTTGAGCGATAGTTATGAATCTGGGCAGTTTAGCTCTATTTTTATTGAGTTTCAAACAGGACAGAATGGAAGGGATTCATAGATGAAGTGCTATAGGCATTCACTTTTTAAGTGATATCAAGCAAATCACATGGGCCAAGACTGAGTTAAAGTTAAACAACAAGATCTAGTTTAATCATAGATCTAAATGTAAGAAAAAATTTCACATCACAGTCTCCATCCATTTTCCACATATATATATTTTATATGTTTAGAGCGTTTTAAAGGAAATCAAGTTCAGTGCGTGCGTGCGTGTGTGTGCGTGCGCATGTGTGCAGGTATGTAGTGGAAGGTGGGAGAGGGATTGATTTCTTTACATTACCATTGTCAGTAAGAACAACATCAGGGAGCTGCATGGGAATAACACAACCTTTAGTCTGCCTGCCATTTCAGTAGACCCTAATTCCATGGTAGGATTTTTTTTTTTCCATTTCACCTAACAATTAAACATATTAGGCCACAAGACATAGGGGTGTCTCTTCTGAAACTGTATAATGGCATTTATTCATCCAGAGCTAATGTCTCTGTGAAGAAAAAGGTTAGAAATGCATATTAGGGTCCACATGTGGCATTATTGTATAATATCGTCATGTGGAAACAATAAAACTCAGAGCTTTGAATCTCACTGTTAAACCATGAAAAGAAAGAAAGTCTTTAGGTTTCTGCTAGCAAATATATGAGTTGTAAAATTCACCTTCATTTCAAATGCTTTGCACATTTTCTCTAAGACATTAATGATCTTGAACTAAGGAGAACTTACTTCAGACAGAGGATTTCAATCACTAATGGAAATGCAAAGAAGACTAGTGAATTAGCACATGTATTGTCTCTTCCATTGACAGATATAAAGAAAGAATGCTTACTTACTTCAAAAGACAGAATTTAATTAGACAGGAAAGATATTATTAACCTATATAGAAGTTCAAATTTCTGGAAATAATATTCTGGGTAGAAATTACAGTCAATGCTAAAAATTTACCTAATTTATTTGTGAGGTGAAAGGGTATTGAGTGTTACTTTGTGTATGTGTGACTTCCCTGTTCCCTCTTCCCACAAAAAAATGTCTAGTTCATATTTGAGCTAAAAAAAAAATACCCTCTTTTGACAGACAGACGTGAACTTAACCATCTGGAATCCTTATATTCTTTTACTGCATAATTACAGCCTCACTCAAAATCACGGTGGGGAGAATGCGTTTACAACATATACATTTAACTTTTGTGAACTACATGTACGGCAAAATATGTAATAGGCAAAAACAAATATAATTTATAATGTTCAGATAATATATGTAATTCACCCTCAATCTCTGAGAGTTTTGGTTTTTTTGCCTGAATAATAAGCAGTTTTCAGCACCAATACAATTTTTATTTTGTCCGCTTTTTTTTTTAACTTCTCATCAGGTTTTGGATTCAGATGGGTGACCTCATACCAGTGGTAAAATTATGCTATTTTTGGAATCTTATTAGAAAGCTAAATCAGATTTGCCCACTGGATGATTTTCTGAGACCATTATGCTAATGTGATATGCATCTGAAGATACTGTATGGTCACTAAAATTCAAATCACCCTCTTTCAAAACAAAGCATCTCTTATTGAAGAACATTGTCTCCCTAAAGCTAGTTTATGTTTCAATGCAGAAACCAGAAACTCAGTAATTGAATCTCCCCCAAATACTTCTTCTACACCAGCATGTAAGGATTCCTTTCTGTTGTTTTCATTTAGTTTCTGTCTCAGCTCAGTTCTGCTCAGTTTTTGAAATCTAGCAAGATTATAGCCCAAAGGTGTTAGGAGATTGTAAAATTTTGTACAGCTGCTCAAGAGTTGAAAAAAGAAGTTGTAAAATTGGATAACTAGTATTTCTACTTCCCACTAATTACTTTGGAACAGTTACAATTGGTATTTATGACTACATCAAAAGTTTTTAACTTTTTGCATTCTAGACGTGCAGAATTTTAAAAATGCTTGAAGCAACTTCTTCCTGAGATTCACTTTCTGTCTCAGTTACTAATCTTCCATGTGATGCTTTCCATTGTAGGGGCTCTTTTTTACCAGACTGTGAAACAAAGTATTTCTGATGTCCTCTCCAGGATCTGATTACACTGTGATAGCCTCCTTGAATTTGCCTCTTTCTGTCAGACAACAATTAAGGCTTTAGTGTATACTTGTGCTTTCCCCTTATCTTGCCAAAATGTGTGCCTTCCTATTACCTTTTTGATTTAGAGCAGTGTTACTCAAAATATAGTCTGATAGTTTGTAGATGACTACAGAAGGTGAGAGTAAGCATAGAAAACTTTATAGTGACATAGGAGCAGGGAGAGAACACTGGTCCTTTATCACAAATAGCTTGAAAAGTAATGGTTTAGAGCCCTACTCTAATTAACTGGATTTTGATAACAAGTACTTCGGTGTACTGGGATGGATATTTTACTGCTTTGAGGTGACTTGTCCATGTTCTGAAGGCACAGAGGAATAGCATTAATGCTATAGGAATGTTGGCCCTAAATTTGTAATTTGCTCAGAATATGGAACATAGAAAAGACTTGACTTCCTGAAGCATATAAGACAAAATGTAGTGGATCATCTGAGGAACTCAGTTGAGGAAGCTACTAAACTAAATGATATATTAGTAAGTCTTCGATGGCCTTTTTTCCTCCCTATTACAAACTCCATCCTATTTATGGAGAGAAGTTACCTGTGTAATTTTACAAAATTAAATTATACCTGTGTTCTTACCAAGTTAAAAGTGATGAACATAGTTTTACTTGGTGGTAAAGAGTGAATATGCTTTCTTCTCAGAGCCAAGAGCTCATCTTACTGAAGTAAATTTAATTTTCTGGAAAAAGAAATTCCATCTTTGGAGGAATTACATTTTATTTTATTTACCTTAAGGCAGGTTCAGGCCCACCAGTTTCTCATAGTGATGGTAAAAATCCATTTCCCCTTAAGTATATCTACGTCCTTTTTCTCAGAATATATGTAACTAATACTTCTGTCTTAGTCCCCCGAAGGGGTGAAGGACTTGAACCCTTCTTATTCTGCCTCCTTGAATTGGCAGTATATCCCTTGATTAAATCTGACCCTCATTCTGAGGTGAAATAGAGAATATAAGCACACCTCAGAGATATTGCAGATTTGGTTCCAGATCACCACACTAAAGCAAATCAAATGATCTTCTTAGTTTCCCATTACATGTAGAAGATATGTTTATACTATACTGTAGTATAGTAAGTGTACAATAGCATTAAGTTTAAAGATAAATGTGCATACCTTAATTAAAAATACTTTATTGCTAAAAAAAATGCTAATCATCTGAGCTCTCGGTGAGTGGTAATCTTTCTGTTGGTGGAGGGTATTGCCTTGATGTTGATGGCTGCTGACTGATCAGGGTGATGGTTGCTGAAGGTTAGGGTGATTATGGTGATTTCTTAAAATAAGACCATGAATTTTGCTCTTTCGCGAATGATTTCTCTGTAGTACATGGTGATATTTGATAGCATTTTAGGTACAGAACTTCTAATGATTAGAGTCAATCCTCTCAAACCCTGCTTCTATTTTATCTGATAAGTTGATATAATATACTAAATCCTTGTTGTCTTTCAACAATCTTCACAGCATTTTTATCAAAAGTAGATTCCATCTCAAGAAACCACTTTCTTTGCTCGTCCATAAGAAGCAAATCCTCTTTCACTAAAAGTTATATCATGGTACAGCAATTCAGTCAGTCCCATTTTCAGGCTCCACTTCTAATTCTAGTTCTCTTGTTATTTCCACCATATCTCCAGTTACTTCCTCCACTTAAGTCTTGAACCCCTCAAAGTCATCCATGACGGTTGGAATCAACTTCTTTCAAATGCCTGTTAATGTTGATATCTTGATCTCCCCTCATGAACCACAATTGTTTTTGGCATCTAGAATGGTGAATACCTGTCCATAAAATTTTCAGATTACGTTGCCCAGATCCATCAGATCACTATCTACAGCACCAATATTCTTACAAAATGTATTTCTTAAATAATAAGACTTTAAAGTCTAAATTACTTATTGTTCCATGGGCTGCAGAATTGATGTATTAGCCAGCATGAAAACCACATGAATCTCGGGGCACCTGGGTAGCTCTGTCAGTTAAACCTCTGACTCTTGATTTTGGCTCAGGTCATGGTCTCACAATTCATGAGTCCAAGTCCCACATCGGGGTTCTATCTCTTGGGATTCTCCCTCTCTCACTGCCCCTTCTGCACTAGCACTGTCTCTAAATAAATAAGTAAATAAATAAGAAAACAACATGAATCTCATGCATCTCCAGCAGAGCTCTTGGATGACCAGATGCCTTGTTCATGAGCAGTAATATTTTGAAGGGAATCTTTTTTCCTAGCAGGAGGTTTCAACAGTGGACTTAAAATATTCAGTAAACCATTTTGTAAACAGGTGTGCAGTCATCCAGGCTTATGTTGTTCCATTCTTAGAGTATAGGCAGAGCAGTTTTAAGGTAATTCTTAAGGGCCCTAGGATTTTCAGAATGGTGAATGAGCATCAGCTTCAAAATAAAGTCACCAGCTGCATTAGCCCCTAACTAGAGAGTCAGCCTGTCATCTGAAGCTTTGAAGCCAGGTATTGACTTCAACTTTCTAGCTAAGAAAGTCTGAGGTGGCATCTTCTTCTAGTAGAGTATTGTGTCTACATTCAAAATCTGCTGTTTTGTGTAGCCACCTTCTTTAGTTATCTTACTAGATCTTCTGCAGCTTCTATCTCAGCACATGATGCTCCACCTTGCACTTTTATGCTATGGAGATGGTTTCTTTCCTTAAATATCATAAACCAACCTCTGCTAGTTTCACACTTTTCTTCTACAACTTCCTTACTTCTCTCAGATTTTATGGAGTTGAAGAGAATCAGGGCCTCACTCTGGATTGGGGTTTTGCCTAAGGGAAAGTTATGGCTGATTTGTTCTTATATCCAGACCACTAAAACTTTCTAGTATCAGCAGTAAGACTATTTCACTTTCTTACTGTTTGTGTGTTTACTGGAGTAGCACATTTTTTGTTTTAAAGTTTATTTATTTTTAGTAATCTCTATACTCGGTGTGGGGCTCAAACTCACAACCCCGAGATCAAAGTCACAGGCTCTTCCAACTGAGCCAGCCAGGTGCCCCACTGGAATAGTGCTTTTAATTTGCTTCAAGAACTTTTCCTTTGCATTTACAACTTGGCTGTTTCATGCAAGGGACCTAGCTTTCAGCTTTCAGTGTGCTTTCCTCACTAAGCTTAATCATTTCTAGCTTTTTATTTAAAGTGAGAGATGTACAACTTTTCCTTTAAATTGAACACTTAGAGGCCATTGTAGGCTTATTAATTGGACTCGTTTCAATATTGCTGTGTCTCATGTAATAGGGAAGCCCAAGGAGGGGACAGAGATGGGGTAATGGCCAGTCAGTAGTCAGAACACATGCATTATTTATCAATTATGTTCACCATCATGTGAGTGTGGTTTGCAGAGCCCCCAAAACAATTGTGTTGCAGACTTTGAGTCTGGAGTTCTCTCTTGTCCAGGAAGAGAGCAGATGCAGAATCAGATATGAGACAGGCTAATGTCTGGGAGGAGACCAGAGCCCCAAGTAAGGGTCCCTTCTCGATATTTATTAGGCTCAGAAGGCTTACTTTTGTGATGGACATGCAGAAAGAGACATTAACATAGTGATCATGGACTCATGTGTGTGAGAAAAAGGGGTTTTCCAAGGTATGTGGTGTTAGGGGTTAGGGTCAAGACAAATCAAAATCCTGGTGCTGAGCAGATGACTGTTTACTGCAGACACCAGGTACCATGTCTGTTTATCTTAATTTTTCTAGGGCTAAGTAAGATAGAGCATTCTACCTAGGGCTAAGAAAGCATTTTTCTTGCTGGGAGTTTTTGCCCTGTGGTGGCTTTCTGCCCTAACCTTTGTTAACCGATTAGTGCAAGCAAGCTTAGACAATTCTTAAACTTACTCCCCACACAATTGAAATAGTAACATCAAAGATCACTGATCACAGATCACCTAACAAATATAGAAATCATGAAAAAAATTGAAATATTCTAGAATTATCAAAAATTGACTCACACACATGAAGTAAGCAAGTACTGTTGACAAAAATGGCACCAGGTACATGCTGGATAATGGGTTGCCACCAACCATTAATTTATTTTAAAAAATTAAAAGTAAAAACCCACTATGCCTGCAAAACATACTAAAGCTAAGCAAATAAAACAAGGTGTTCTTGTATGTAACTAAAGCTGAAATTTATTTAAATTAGTCAGACATTATTTTGGCTCTGTGCTTGCTAAGTGGTGGGTAGCAAAGAGGTGAAAAACCTGTACACTGAAAACTATAGAAAGCTTATGAAAGGAATTGAAAAGAGCACAAAAAAAAAGGGAAAACCATTTCATACTCATGGGTTGGAAGAACAAATGTCAAAATGTCAATACTACCCAAAGCAATCTACATATTCAATGCAATCCCTATCAAAATAACAGCAGCATTCCTCAGAGACCTAGAACAAATAATCCTAAAATTTGTATGGAAACAGAAAAGACCCTGAATAGCCAAAGCAATCCTGAAAAAGAAAACTAAACCTGGAGGCATCACAATTCCAGACTTCAAGTTATATTACAAAGCTCTAGTCATCAAGACTGTATGATGCTGGCACAAGAACAGACACATAGATCAAAGGAACAAATAGAGAACCCAGAAATGGACTCACAAACATATGGCCAACTAATCTTTGACAAAGCAAGAAAGAATATGGAAAAAAGACAGTCTCCTCGGCAAATGGTTTTGGAAAAACTGGACAGCAACATGCAGAAGAATGAACCTGAATCACTTTCTTATACCATACACAAAAATAAAAAACTGGATGAAAGATCTAAACATAAGACAGGAAGCAATCAAAATCCTAGAGGAGAAAATAGGCAACAATCTCTTTGACCTTAGCCAGAGCAACTTCTTACTTGAAGTGTTTCCAGAAGCCAAGGAAACAAAAGCAAAAATGAACTATTGGGACCTCATCAAGATAAAATAGCTTCTGCACAGCAAAGGAAACAATCAGCAAAAGCAAAGACAACCAATGAAATGGGATATTTGCAAATGGCATATCAGATAAAGGGTTAGTATCCAAAATCTATAAAGAACTTATCAAACTCAACACCCCAAAAAACAAATAATCCATTGAAAAAATGGACAAAAGACATGAATAGATACTTTTCCAAAGAAGACATCCAGATGGCGAACAGACACATGAAAAAAGGCTCAACATCAATCATCATCAGGGAACTGCAAATCAAAACCACAAAGAGATACCACTTCACACCTCTTGCAATGGCTGAAATTAACTCAGGCAACAACAGATATTGGCAAGCGTGTGGAGAAAGAGGAACACTTTTGCACTACTGGTGGGAATGCAAACTGGTTCAGCCACTCAGGAAAACAGTATGGAGTTTCCTCAAAAAATTAAACATAGAACTACCCTATGACCCACCAAGGGTACTACTAGGTATTTATCCCAAGGATACAGGAATCTTGATTCAAAGGGGCCCATGCACTCCAACATTTATAGCAACATTATCGACAATAGCCCAAGTATGGAAAGAGCCCAATGTCTATTGACTGATGAATGGATGAAGATGTGCCATACATACACAATGGAATATTACTCAGCAATCAAAACAAATGAAATCTTGCCATTTGGAACAATGCGAATGGAACTAGAGTATATTATACTAAGTGAGAGAAAGACAAATATCATATGATTTCACTCATATGTGGAATTTAAGATATGAAACAGATGAACCTAAGGGAAGGGGAGCAAGAATAATATAAAAACAGAGAGGGAGACAAATCGTAAGAGACTCTTTAATACAGAGAACAAACTAAGGGTTACTTGCAGTGTGTTGGGTGGGGCATGGGCTAAATGGGTGTTGGACGTTAAGGAAGGCATTTGTGACGAGCACTGGGTATTATATGTAAGTGAAGAATCCCTAAATTCTACTCCTGAAACCATTATTACACTATATGTTAACTAACTTGAATTTAAATTTAAAAAAAAAGAGGGGTGCCTGGGTGGCTCAGTCGGCTAAGCCTCCGACTTTGCCTCAGGTCAGATCTCACGCTCGTGGATTCGAGCCCCGCGTCAGGCTCTGTGCTGACAGCTAGCTCAGAGCCTGGAACCTGTTTCTGACTCTGTGTCTCCTTCTTTCTCTGACCCTCCCCCTCTCATGTTCTGTCTCTCTCTGTATCAAAAATAAATAAAACATTAAAAAATTAAATTTTAAAAAAAGAAACTGTAAAAAAAATGGTAGGTAACAGAGTGAATGAAACAGTACCTTGTAACTCTTTAACTTACATTAAAATGGTTTAATTGGATTTATTCCCATTATTTGTAGTGTTGTAAGCTACTGGAAGGTAAGGGTAGGGCCATGTTCTTTTTTATATCATCTTCTACAAACGCGTTGTGCTTTGTTTCTGCGTGCCTGACAAAAGTGAAAATAGAATATACTAAAGATAAGTGAGGGTTCCCAAGTGCTGACATGTTCCTTAAGAAAAACCCACATCATCTTCCTACAAATCCAATTTAGCTGCTCTGCTTTGAAATTATTCCTAGAAATGCTGTCTTCATAAAGCGTCAAAGTTGCTACAGCAACGAAACCATCTGATGTGTTATGAACATTTCAGGGCTGTGTTTTGGTGGGAATCTTTCTAAATATTACAATAACAGCATGACAAACAATTAGGTGTTAAATTGACTAAACCACGCTCGAGTCAAGTTGAGAGGGAGCATTTCTAAAAGCATTTGCTTAAACCATAAGTAGGATCCTTTGCCCAGACTCCACGTTTGAAACCATTTTAGTGCCCATTCTTGTTCTACTTTACAAATATGGAAGGCATTTAAAATCCTCACAGTTGCCTTCAGGGCTTACATAGCTGCTCAAATGGATCTTCACAAAACACTTTCAATAGATATAAAATGTTTTTTCTAATATTTACATATAAACTAGAGCAAAGGTCTGACCCTAAACACAATTTTCTCCATTTTAGCTTAACAATTCAGTAGCAAGGTAACATTTTAAGCTATGAAATGAGATTCTACAGTCCCTATCATGCATCATTCTTTTGTTGTAAATTTTTAATGTTATTTATTTATTTTTTTGAGAGAGAGTGCGTGTACGTGCACAAGTGGAGGAGAGGCAGAGAGAGAGGGAGACATAGAGTCTGAAGCATGTTCTAGGCTCTGAGCTGTCAGCACAGAGCCCAATGTAGGGCTCGACATGTGCATTTTTAACTGCATTTCTCTCTTGAAAGAATGAAGGCCAAGATCTTTCAGGTATGTAAAGTTTTAAGACTGTAGCAACTTCTCAGAATTCCTGCCTAGGGCTAGCCATGCTAATAAAACTGGCCTACTAGGCTTTCTTTCAGTAATCTTGCCTTCTTATTCTCTGAACGTTCTATTTACCTCTGTTCCTCTTATTGCTTTGTCGGCTTTGATCTATTGCTCCATCTTTTATACCTTATTTCTGTGTGATCCCTGGCCCTTGGTTCCTTGTTCACATTTTCTTATATCACTTTCTTGTCTTCTGGGTTTTAGACATAACCTATGGCTGGACTATTATTTTTATTTATTCTTCCCCTTTTCTCCTATACTTTGTTTTGTCATTTATGGTGCTGACTCATAAGCCTTTTCTCTTTTATTCACTGTTGCTCACGACCTTGCTATGTATCCAAAAAATGAGGTATCCTGGTATTATGACCTTGCTATGTATCCAGTGAATGAAGTGCCCTAGTACAATAGTGAGCTCCCTTCTGCAGTAGCAAAGTGGAGGCAAGTCTGTCTGTGTTAATGGTTCTTACTCTCAGCTGGCTTTTTTCTGCTTTAATTGCAATTTGTGTCACCTTGTATCTTAGCACCCAATAAAGTATTTTATAACATCTAATCTTTAAAACAACAAGTTATTAGATTACTTTTACACTGTTTACCCTTTATACTATATAGAACCAATTTTTACTTAGCCTATGTTACCTATTTCTTATTTCCTTAGTATGTATTCATGGGGACAGACAGAACATAGTTTGGGTAAGACTTACATTATGTGCAATAAATATAACTATGAAGCCTGACCCATTTTCATTCTGATACCCTAGCTGGTAGAAACATCCACCTGATCTGGAGCACTCATTATTCATACCGCTTACCTTATGTGTTTTTTAACTGTTATTTTTTTAAATTGATGGCTTTTCTTCCTATGCACCATCTAAGCTCCATACTATCATTGTATTCTCCATATCTGGCATACTGCTTTGTATATGGGAGGTGCTCACTTTATTGACTGATGATACGCAATGAACGGTGGAAATAAAAGGAAGGTTTTGCTCTGTCCCTTACAGAAGTCATTCTGAGGTGCTCTAAGAAGATACATTTATCAAAGAAACACTCTAGAGAAGTTAATAAATCAATATAAGCCCTCTAGCTGGCTCTTCTCTTAGAACTCTAAAATGAGGCGATTCAGCAAAGAATAAGTTATGATAAAAATGCTTTTTTCAGATATAAAACCTTTAAGCCTTTCTGAATAGAATTTGACAACCTCATGACATATTTATGCTAATTCATGTGCTTGCAGCTTCGTCCATATGTCCTGGGCTCTTCCACCCTAGCAACCAGCATGTCCCAGATTTAAGGCAAAGGCATTGTGTGTTTGTGCTTTCATGTAATATTTTTGTCCTTCCTGTCAATGATTATATGTGCAAAATGTACTTTGTTGGTTTAGTACAAGCACCGTGCTGTGCTGTCTTCTACTATGGAATAACTAGTCAATTAGATCCAGACATGTTGCAAACATATTTATTATACCTATTTTATTCCTGCTTTATCGATTTGTTTCATGGCAGACCAATAGAGGGCTCACATGTGTAACAGACCTGAGTGTTTAGTATATAGTATATTCAAATATTGCTAGGTGAGATGTGGAATGTCTTTTAGTTGGCACCTCAATTTTCTATATATTATAATACATCATACAGCAAGGATTCTGGGTATATTTTATATCGTGATGCCCACCTGAGGGCAGGTCAGCAGTTCCTGGAGCAAAAGAGCTACTCTAAGACACCCAGAAGAGCCATTTGCATGTACAGTGTGATATGAGGAGAACTGATTCCAGAGCTCTTTATCAAAAATATTGAAAACAGACTTTGGAACCATGCAGAGCAGAGTTTGCAAGCTACTTTTGGATTTATTAGTTGTAGAGTTTAAGCAAATCATCTCCTCTCTGTGATCCTTAGTCACCTTGTCTCTGAAATGGAAGAGAATAATATATTTCATGTTTGTGAATTGAATGAAATAACAATACTTGAAAGTCATTGTTTCCCCGTCCCTATCCTACTGTACTACCATAGTAGCTATAATTGCCCAATTAGACATTCATCTTAATGTTCAGGTGGCCATACTATAGACAGTCTCTGTTAAAAGCACAGTATTCTTAGAAAGCACAACATATTAAACAAGTATGTTGTAACATTTCAGATATTACATTATGGGGCCCTAGGTGAGTGTAACCAGACAGTTCTTGTGAGGAAGAAATGGTTGGCAGATTTGAGAACAGAAATTTCTTACAGAGGTTGAAGGAACCAAGCAAGACGTTGTTATCGTGTCATGGGGGTAATGTAGTCCAGACAATGGCTACCTAAAGATAAAAAAAAAGAGGGCTCACCGGGGCACCTGGGTGGCTCAGTCGGTTGAGCATCCAACATCAGCTCAGGTCATTATCTCATGGTTCGGGGGTTCAAGCCCTGCATCGCTAGTGCTGACAGCTAGCTCAGAGCCTGGAGCCTGTCTTCAGATTCTGTGTCTCCCTCTCTCTCTGAGCCTCCTCTGCTTACCCTGTCTCTCTCTCAAAAATAAATAAAACATTAAAAAAAAGAGGGCTCACCAAAGAAAAATGAATAAAGGAAGCTCATTAAGAAAGAGTGGGCACACAGGAGATAAACTCAGCTGCTTCTAAATTTTGTGAAGAACAAGCTGGTGGAAGGCAGTGTTCCCGAAATGGAAAGATGTTCACATCATTGACTTAAATGATTGAAATAATAACAGTAAAGCACATTATGTTTCACATGCGTATCCAATCATTTCACACTTGTTAACTTATTTATTACTGACAGTAACTCTAAGAGGTACGATATATCTCATCTTCATTTTACAGATAAGGAAATAAGGCACAGGGCAATTTGGTACTTGACTAAGCACAACAACTGGTAAGTGTATTGGAAAGATAAACAAACTGGGAATCGGGAGACTTGGGTGCCAGTCTGAGTTCCATTAGCTGCAGGAACCATAGATAGGTCATTTTTCTGCCCTGTGACCCTAATTTGCCTGATCTGTCAAGTGATGGATTTGAGCTACATAATTTTAAGATCCCTTGCAATTCTGCTTCTGTCAAGCATTATTAAGAATTAGTTATTTTTATTTTTTTTGCATGAAAAGTATTTTTATTTTTTTTCATTTTTTAAATAGTTTATTGTC